>ML266412.1:6048-71474 GCA_005239495.1 Nicotiana undulata
GGAGACCCCTGGGCCCACCCGAGCCCTCGACAAATTATACCAACGAGTCCCAAATCACATGACGGACTCGCTCGAGCTCCCAGAACACTAAAAACATCATTCAAACCAAGAATCACTCTCCAAAACCCCTTAGTTTCAAACTTAGGATTTCAAGAAAATTTCAATGGCTCACCAATACGCCTAACGGGTCTATGCTGCTCGGAATGACTCCAAATTTTGCGGACAAGTCATAAATGACTATACAGAACTATTGCCAGTTCAGGAATTCCACCAGATTTTTCCTACTTTTACACCACGTTAGCTACCCGAAACTCACCCGAGCCCTCGGGTCTCAAAACCAAAAACACACACAACTCCCAAATCATCCTACGGACTTATTCAAGTTTTTAAATCACCAAAATATCATTAAAATCAAGGAATTAAACCTCAAAACTCATAAACATTCCTTAAAACTTCATAAAGCTTAAGTATTCCGATTTTGATCTGAATCACGTCATTTCAAGTCCGTTTTACACTAAATTTCACAGATAAGTCACATAGCATATATTAAACCTGTTCCGGGCTCCGGAACCATAATACGGACCCAGTAACACGGTTTTCACATCAATTATCATTCTCAAAAACCTTTATTATTTTCAGAAACAATTTTCTTTAAAAATTCATTTCACGGGCTTGGGACCTCGGAATTCGATTCCGGGTATACGCTCAAGTCCCATATTTTCCTCCGAACCCTCCAGGACCGTCAAATCACTGGTCCGGGTCCGTTTACAAAAAATGTTGACCAAAGTCAACTCTATTTTATTAATCATTATAAAATTCCATTTTTATCAAGTTTTCACATAAAAGCTCCCCGCAACACGCCCGGGCTGCACACGTATATCGAGGTGAGATTAACGGAGGCTTTCAGGGTCTCGGAACAAAGATTTAGCTAAATTAATGGTGTTTTTCCACACCCTTCCTCCTCCAAAACTCCACAAAACAGTAGGAAAACACGCAGCCCAACCGCAACAGAAAATAGTCCACTACAAGTCAAATAACTCAAACTCACGGCTTCCGATCACCGTCCCGTGAGTTCTAACTATTAGGAAATACATTTATCAAACTTCCTTGATATTTAAACCCTTAAATACAGATATTAGATGTTTCTTAACTATGAATTAACTTCCAAAACNTTTCTTTATAACCCTAGTAGATAGCTTGATTTTATGTTTATGGGTGTTACCTGGTCGTTTTATGCTGAAATATGAAGAGAAAGCCGACCTAAGACACATATATGTCTATTTTGGAAAAAGTCAAAGAGGTGCTAGCTTGGCACCCTAGGATTGGTCCATCTTCCGACGCTTATATCTTTTTATCCCGATGTCGTATGAACGAATGGTTAATAGAGTTGGAAACGAAATTCCAAGACCTTCAATTTGGTATATAATATGTCCCAATATGACCTCATATAACACATGAAATCTATTGCTCAAAAAGCTCTAGTGATCCACCTGCTTGTCATATATGATGTTTGTGCAGTCTCGCGAAACTGAAAATATCTCTCTACTCCTACATCGTATCGTTGAACGGTTTAATGAATTGGAAACTAGATGACCTTTTGGGTCATCACAATCTCCACCTCTTAAACAAACGTTCGTCCTCGAACGGACATAGAAATGTACCTGAGTCTGAGAAAAGATGGGGATAACGACTTCTCATATCAGACTCGGACTCCCAGGTAGCCGCCTCGGCAGGCTGACCCTCTCCACTGAACACGAACCGAAGGATAAATCTTCGATCTCAACTGACGAACCTGCCTGCCTAGCTAATATGTCTACCGGCTCCTCCTCATAAGTCAGATCCTTGTCCAACTGGACACCGCTGAAGTCAAGAACATGAGATGGATCTGCAATATACCTCCGGAGCATAGATACATGAAACACTGGATGTACGGCTGATAAATGCGGTGGCAAGGCAAGTATGTAGGCCACCTCTCTTACCTTTTCCAAAATCTCAAATGGACCAATGTACCTAGGGCTCAACTTGCCCCTCTTCCCGAATCTCATCACGCCCTTCATAGGCGACACTCTAAGAAACACCTGATCTCATATCATGAAAGCCAAATCTCGAACTCTGCAATCTGCATAACTCTTATGCCTGGACTGAGCTGTACGAAGTCTATCCTGAATAATCTTCACCTTGTCCAAGGCATCCTTGACTAACTTAGAACCCAACAATCTAGCCTCTCCGGTCTCGAACCATCCAACTGGAGACCGACATCGCCTACCATACAACGCCTCATAAGGAGCCATATGGATGCTTGACTGATAGTGGTTGTTGTTGTAGGCAAACTCCACTAAGGGCAAGATTTGATCCCATGAACCACCAAAGTCGATGACACACGCTCGCAACATATCCTCCAAAATATGAATAGTATGCTCGGACTGTCCGTCCGTCTGAGGATGAAATGTTGTGCTCAACTCAATCTGTATGCCCAACTCTCGCTGAAATACTCTCCAGAAATTGGAGGTAAATTGAGTACCTCGGTCTGATATAATGGATAGGGGCACACCATGCAATCTAGCAATCTCTCTCATGTAGATCTTTGCCAACTTCTCCGCTGAATACAAAACCGACACATGAATGAAGTGTGCTGACTTGGTCAGCCTATCCACAACAACCCATACTACATCAACCATCCTCTAATTATGTGGAAGCCCAACTACAAAATCCATCGTGATACGCTCCCACTTCCACTCGGTAAGTTGAATCTGTTGCATCAAACCACCAGGTCTCTGGTGCTCGTACTTAACCTGCTGACAGTTCAAGCACCGAGCTACATAAGCTACAATATCCTTCTTCATTCCATCCCACCAATAATGTTGCCACAAGTCCTGGTACATCTTTACGGCGCCCGGATGAATGGAATACCGGGAACTATGGGCCTCCTAAAGTATCAACTCACGAATACCCTCAACATCAGGTACACAAATACGGCCCTGCATCCACAGAACTCCCTCATCATCAACCGTAACCTGCTTGTCACCTCCGTGTCGGACTGTATCTCTAAGAACACATAAATGACGATCATCATACTGCCTGGCCCGAATACGGTCATACAATGAAGAACGAGCGACGGTATGGGCCAAAACACTGCCACCCTCAGAAACCTCCAACCTCACAAATCGGTTGGCTAACACCTGAACATCCAAAGCAAGAGGCCGCTCTCCAACTGATAAATAGGCAAGACTACCCATGCTAACTGACTTCCGGCTCAAAGCATCGGCCACCACATTTGCCTTCCCCAAATGATAGAGAATAGTAATATCATAATCCTTCAACAACTCTAACCACCTTCTCTACCTCATGTTCAACGCCTTTTGCTTAAACAAGTATTGCAAACTCTTGTGATCAGTGAATACCTCACACGGTACCCCATACAAATAGTGCCTCCAAATCTTCAAGGCATGAACAATAGCTGCAAGCTCCAAGTCGTGAACTGGATAATTCTTCTCGTGTAACTTCAACTGACGAGATGCATAGGCTGTGACTTTGCCATCCTACATCAATACCGCACTGAGCCCAACCCGTGACGCATCACAATACACGGTATACGGACCTGAACCTGTGGGCAATACCAACACCTTTCTGCGTCAACTTGGTCAATGCTGTCTTGAGCTTCTGAAAGCTCGCCTCACACTCTTCGAACCATCTGAACTGAACACCTTTATGCGTCAACTTGGTCATCGGGACTGCTATAGATTAAAACCCCTCCACGAACCGGCGATAATAGCCTGCTAGGCTAAGAAGCTCCGAATCTCGATGGCTGAAGTGGGCCTAGGCCAATCTCTAACTGCTGAAACTTTCTTCGGAGCCACTTGAATGCCCTCTCCCGACACAACGTGGCCCAAGAATGCCACAACCTCAACCAGAACTCTCACTTAGAAAACATGGCATACAACTGCCGATCTCTCAGAGTCTAGAGAACAACCCGAAGATGTTGCTCATGCTCCTCTCGACTACGGGAATACATCAAGATATCATCTATAAACACGATCACGGATGAGTCCAAATAAAGCCTGAATACCTGATTCATCAACTCCATAAATGCAGCGGAGGCATTAGTCAACCCAAAAGACATCACCAAAAACTCATAATGCCCATAACGAGTGCCAAAAGTCATCTTAGGCACATCAGACACCCTGATCCTCAGCTGATGGTAACCAGATCTCAAGTCTATCTTAAAGAACACTGAAGCACCCTGAAGCTGATCAAATAAGTCATCAATCCTCGGCAAAGGATACTTGTTCTTGATAGTGACCTTATTTAACTGCTGGTAGTCAATGCACATCCTCATAGAGGCATCTTTCTTCTTCACGAACAACACGGGAGCACCCCAAGGAGAAACACTAGGCCTGATGAAGCCTTTATCCAACAAATCCTGTAATTATTCCTTTAATTCCTTCAACTCTGGCAGAATAGAAATAGGCTGAGTGCCCTCAGCTACCTCAATACAGAAGTCAATATCCCTGTCGGGTGGCATACCCGGCAGGTCAGCAGGGAATACCTCTGGAAACTCATGAACTACAGGCACAGACTCTAGGGAAGGAACCGCAGCACTAGAATCACTTCATAGGCCAGATAGGCCAAACAACCCTTCTCGACCATGCGCCGAGCCTTCATATAAGAAATAATTATACCAGAAGAATGACTAGGAGTCCCTCTCCACTCTAAACGAGGTACTCCAGGCAAGGCTAAGATTACTGTCTTGGCATGACAGTCCAAAATAGCATGATAGGGAGATAACCAGTCAATACCCAATATAACATCAAAGTCTACCATATCAAGAAGCAATAAATCTACCTGAGTCTCCAAACTCCCAATAACAACTAAGCAAGAATGGTAGACTCGATCTACCACAATAGAATCACCCACTGGGGTAGGTGCAGAAGTACTCAAAGAATCACGAGGCATGCTCAAATAAGGGGCAAAATATGAGGACACATAGGAGAAAGTAGAACCCCGATCGAATAACACCGAAGCATCTCGGTTGCAAACTGAGACCGTACCTGTGATAACTGCATCAGAGGCCTCAGCCTCGGGTCTGGCAGGAATATCATAACAACGGGGCGGAGCCTCTCCAATCTGGACATCCCTAGGTCTACCTGCTGCAACCTGACCTCTACCTCTCGTGGCCTGAGCTCCACCTCTATGAACATGTCCTCCTCCTCTGCCCCTACGACCACCCCTAGATGGCTGAGGGGGAAGGGGTGCACCTGATACTGGAACCATGACATGAGAGCCCTGATACGGGGGACAACTAGAAGACAATACCTGGCAATGTGCCCCGAAACACCACAGGAATAGCACGACCTCTGCTGATATGACTGGGGACTCTGGAACTGTCCCTTATGACCCTGACAACCACCCTGATAACTCTGAAGTGGCTGCACACTGATGGTTGCTGGTGGTGCACTAACTGAAGCTGACGGTGCACGATGAGAAACCTGAAGTGCTGACTGGAAAGCCGGGGATGATGACCTCTACCGACAGAATCCCTGCCTCCAGTTGAGGCTCCACTGAATCTACCAAAATGATGGGGCCTCTTGTCAGCCCCCTGACCTCCACCCTGGGATAGAATCATCTCAATCCTCCTGGCCACATCGGCCGCAGCCTGAAAGGAAATGTTTGTACCTGACTCTCTAGCCATCTGGAGTCTGATAAGATGGGTCAATCCCTCAATAAATCTCCAAACCCTCTCCCGATCAGTGGGGAGTATCATCAATGCATGCCTGGCTAAGGTGATGAATCTGGTCTCATATTGGGTAATTGTCATAATACCCTGCTGGAGACGCTCGAACTGCCTCCGAAGATCCTCTCTCTGAGTAATGGGAAGGAACTTCCCCAAGAATACCTCTGTGAACTGAGCCCAAGTCAAGGGTGCTGACCCAGCTGGTCTGGCTAAGAAATAGTCTCTCCACCAAGTCTTGGCTGTGCCAGATAACCGAAAAGTAGCAAAGTCAACTCCATTGGACTCCACTATGCCCATGTTCTAAAGAACCTCATGACAGCTGTCCAAATAATCCTGTGGATCCTCTGACGGTGTACTAGTAAAAGTGGCAGTGAATAACTTGGTGAACCTATCTAGTCTCCATAGAGCATCTGCCGACATAGCTGCACCCACGACTGCCGGTGCCACAATACCTGGCTGAACTACTCCAGCTGTCTGACGTGCTGGAGTCTGAAACTGAGTGGAAACCTGCTCTAGGGTATGAGTAACAGGAGTCTGGGTCCCTCCCCAAGCCTGAGATCCAGCTGGTGCAGTAGGAAGAAGACCGGCTTGTGCTACACTCTCTATGAGTCCTACCAGATGGACAAGAGCGTCCTAAAGCACTGGGGTAGCTATGAACCCCTATGGGACCTACGCTGGTCCAACTGGGACTGCCGGAACTGGGACCTCCTCGTCAGACTCGACCTAAGGGTCCTCCATTAGGGCTGCTGCTCTAGGCTGAGCCCGGCCTCGGCCTCTAGCACAGCCTCGTCCTCGACCTCGACCCCTCGTAGAAGCTGTAGCAGGAGTGTCAGGCTACTGAGCGGAACCAAGGGAAGTACGCGTCCTCTCCAAGTGTGACAAAGTAGAATAGGAACTCAATCAGTACTCAGAATTCATATCGCACGACAGAGATCAAGAAATGTGGAGTTATCCTAACTTTGCAGCTTCTGGGGGATAAGTACAGACGTCTCCGTACTGATCCCTCAGACTCTACCAAGTTTGTCTGTGAGTTGTGAGACCTAAGCAACCTAGAGCTCTGATACCAACTTGTCATGACCCGAAATCCCACCCTTCAGGCCGTGACTGCATCTAACGTTGAACCCACTAGACAAGCCAACGTGTACCACCTTAACAGAAATAACAAACATCTTACAATTTCTAACAGCGGAAATGGAATAATAATTCAAAAATACTAAGTGAAATAGTAAATACAGAACGTCGCATAAGCCCCAAAAACCGGGATGTCACAACTCACGAACTCTCAATAGAATGCTAAATACAAGTCTGAAAGGAAAAATACATCATTGTATTTGAACTTGTGTAAAATGTAAGACAATAAGAGATCCAAAGGGTAGAAGATACACCAAGGCCCACAAACGCCAGCGGGTATACCTTGAAGCTCTAGGTGGACTGAAGGTGACTCCCTCAACGCTGTCTACTAGGTCCGGGTGCGGGATCTGCACGACATTTAAGAAGTAGTGTAGCATCAGTACAACCAACCCCATGTACTGAGTATGTGCCGAGCCTAACCTCGGCCGAAGTAGTGACGAGGCTAGACTTAGCAACAACGTTAACCTGTCCTATTCTACAACCCAAAGCATGGAAAAACAAGGCAAGAGATAGGCAGACAAGTATGGGGATACGGGAGCAGTTAAAGGGGAACAGATGAGATAGAGCAGTTAAATGAGCATGAAGAGCAGACAAGAAGAGGCAATTTAACAAATGAATGATAAGGAAACTAGTGTAAATGCCAGAAATGTAAATAATGGCACGGCATCACCCTTCGTGCTTTACTCTCTTCCTCACAATGCGATGTACGATATGAAATGATCATGAAACATGGCACGGCATCACTCTTCGTGCTTTTACTCTCTTCCTCACTATGCGATGTATTATGTATGTCAATGTAATCAATGTAAATCATGGCACGGCATCACCCTTCCTGCTTTACACTCTTCCTCACTATGCAATGTATGGTGTGATCAATGTATATCATGGCACGACATCACCCTTCGTGCTTTACACTTTTCCTCACCAAAACAATGACAAATATAAATGGTAAGGAATGCAGCATAGTGGAAATATAGTTCAAAATCACCCGGCAAGGGGAAAGCATCAATCAATATCATAACAATTGCCCGGCAAGGGTCTCATCTATAACCAATCTCTTCAATTTATATATCCTTAACAAATGGGTTCTCAAGTGAACCAATACATCATGAGTTCATCGACCAAGTCTTCCCCAACAAACAACTCCCAAGTAGAGACAAATTCATATTATGACGAACATGGAAGTAATAATAAGATTTTGATAAAAAATAGACTCTGGCGCATGCTTGACACACAATGCATAGGTACTCGTCACTTCACCTATGCATTGGACATGATAAACACTTAACACATAGCATACAATACCTATTCCCTCACCAAAGTTAGGCAAGACACTTACCTCGAGTCCAAAATATAGCAATCAACCCTCTAACACCGCCCTTCCTTTAGAATTCAACTCCGGAATGGTAATATCTAGGCATAATTAACTCAATAATATCAATAATGACTCATTAACACAGTCCCATAGCCTAATTATACTATTCATAGCATTCTTCCAAAAATACCAAAATTCGACCCCGGGCCCGCTTGGTCCAAACATGAGGCTCTGACCAAAACCCGATCAACCATACCCCCACGAGTTAGAATATATAATTTGTTTTGAAATCCAACCTCAAATTGAGGTTGAATTACCCAAATTTCCCAAAAATCTAACTCTACCCAAAACCCCTAATTTCTACTTTGATTTTAGATTTTAGGCCTAGATTCTAATGATTAGGGAAGAGAAGTGGAAGAATTTGGTGTTAGGAACACTTATCTATGAAGCTATGGAGAAATGGTCTCTCAAAAATCGCCCAAGAAGAGTTGAGAAGAAGAAGTTGGAGAAAAATGGGTTTAATCCCGTCTATTTTCTGTTTTTGAACTTAGAAAATCATTGAACAAAACTGCTCTATGCGATCGCGAAGGGGGGGGGGCTACGATCGCATAGAGGCTACCCTCTAAAGGATTGCGATCGCTAACAAGAGACTACGATCGCATAGCTTGGGGACTCGACCCTATGCGATCACGAACAAGAACCTGCGACCGCGATGAGTACCTAACCAACCCCTCACCCAGACCTCCTACACCTCTATGCGATCGCGAACACTGCTATGCGATCGCATAGAGGAATGACCTGATCCTCACCTATCTCTATGCGATCGTAGGGGAATCTTTGCGATCGCATAGAGTAAAACCTGGGACACCAGCAACAGCAACCTTACACCAGATTTTTCCTACTTTTACACCCCGTTAGCTACCCGAAACTCACCCGAGCCCTCGAGTCTCAAAACCAAAAACACACACAACTCCCAAATCATCCTACATACTTAGTCAAGTTTTTAAATCACCAAAATATCATCAAAATCAAGGAATTAAACTTCAAAACTCATAAAATTTCCTTAAAACTTCATAAAGCTTAATTATACCGATTTTGAAACGAATCACGTCATTTGAAGTCCGTTTTACACCAAATTTCACAGATAAGTCACATAACATATATTAAACCTGTTTCGGGCTCCGGAACCATAATACGGGCCCGGTAACATGGTTTTCACATCAATTATCATTCTCAAAAACCTTTATTATTTTCAGAAAATAATTTTCTTTAATTCATTTCTCGGGCTTGGGACCTCGGACTTCGATTCCGGGCATACACCCAAGTCCCATATTTTCCAACGAATCTTCCGGGACCGTCAAATCACGGGTCCGGGTCCGTTTACCAAAAATGTTGACCAAAGTCAACTCTATTCCATTAATTATTATAAAATTCCATTTTCATCAAGTTTTCACATAAAAGCTTCCCGGCAACACGCCCGGGCTGCGCACGCATATCGAGGTGAGATTAACGGAGGCTTTCGGTGCCTCGAAACACAAATTTAGCTAAATTAACTTAGAATGACCTTTTGGGTCATCAGAATAACACAGGCGCGAAGCATTACCTCCAAGATCTGAATAGTACATTCGGACTGCGTGTCCGTCTGAGGATGGAATGATGTGCTCAACTCAACCCGTGTACCCAAATCACATTGAACCGCCCTCCAAAAGTGCGAGGTAAACTGCGTATCACGATTAGAAATGATAGACACGGGCACACCGTGAAGGCGAACAATCAATCGAATATATATCTCTGCCAACTGCTCCGAAGTATAAGTACTTTCCACTGGAATGAAATGTGCTAATTTAGTCAGCCTATTCATAATAAACCAAACGGCGTCGAACTTCCTCTGAGTCAGTGGGAGTCCAACAACGAAGTCCATAATGATACGCTCCCACCTCCACTCAGGAATCTCTATCTGCTGAAGTAAACCACCAGGTCTCTAATGTTCATACTTCACTTGCTGACAATTCAAAAAATGAGCCACATAAGAAATAATGTCCTTCTTGATCTTTCCCCACCAATAATGCTTCCGCATGTCTTGGTACATCTTGGCAGCAGCCGGGTGAATAGAATAATTAGAACTGTGAGCCTCCTCAAGGATCAACTCACGAAGTCCATCAACATTAGGCACACATATACGACCGTGCATCCTTAAAACACCGTCATCTCTAACTGTAACCTTCTTGGCACCACCGTGCCGAACTGTGTCCGAAGGACCATCAAATGCAGGTCATCGCGTCTGTACAAGGTAAAACACTACTGGGAAAAATATCCAACCTCACAAACTGATTAGCCAAAGTTTGAATATCTGAAGCTAACGGTCTCTCACCGACTGGAATAAATGCAAGGTTGCCGATACTCACTGCCTTCCTACACAATGCATTGGCCACCACATTGGCCTTCCCCGAATGATATAATATAGTGACATCATAATCATTCAATAACTCTAACCATCTCCTCTACCTCAAATTGAGATCTTTTTGCTTGAACAAGTACTGGAGACTGCGATGATCTGTGAAAACCTCACACGGCACACCATAAAGATATTGCCTCGAAATTTTCAATGCGTGAACAATGGTTGCCAACTCTAAGTTATGGACATGGTAATTCTTCTCATGGACTTTCAACTGTCGAGACGCATATGCAATCACCTTGCCCTCCTGCATCAATACCGCTCCAAGCCCAACACGGGAAGCATCACAATATACCGTGAAGGATCCTGAAACTGATGGTAACACCAACACCGGTGTTGAAGTCAAGGCTGTTTTGAGCTTCTGAAAGCTCGCCTCGCACTCGTCTGACCATTTGTAGGGGGCACTTTTCTGAGTAAATTTAGTCATTGGGGCTACTATAGATGAAAACCCCTCCACAAGACGACGGTAGTCACCCGCCAAACCCAAGAAGCTCCTGATTTCTATGGCTGAAGTGGGTCTAAGCCAGTTCTTGACTGCCTCTATCTTCTTAGGAACTACCTGAATACCCTTTACTGATACGATGTGACCCAACAAGGCTACTGAATCCTACCAGAACTCACACTTTGAATATTTCGCATACAACTGATTATCCGTCAAATTTTGGAGCGCTAGGTGTTGTTCATGCTTCTCCCGACTGCGGGAGTATATTAGAATATCATCAATGAACACTATTACGAAGGAATCTAGATGAGGCTTGAAAACCCGATTCATCAAGTCCATAATGGCTGCTGGGGCATTAGTTAAGCCAAAAGACATCACCAGAAATTCATAGTGCCCATACCTCGTTCGAAAGGATGTCTTAGGGACATCAGATACCCTAATCTTCAAATGATGGTAGCTCGGTCTCAGATCAATTTTTGAAAACACCCTGGCACCCTGAAGCTGATATAATAAATCAACAATTCTCGGAAATGGATATTTATTCTTGACGGTGACTTTATTTAACTGCCGGTAATCTATACACATCCTCATAGATCCATCCTTCTTCTTTACGAACAAAGCCGGTGAACCCTAGGGCGAGACACTAGGACTAATCAAGCCCTTATCAAGCAAGTCTTGCAACTGCTTTTCAATTCTTTCAATTCTGTTGGGGCCATCCGGTATGGAGGAATAGAAATGGGTTGAGTTCCCGGAGCCACATCAATGCAAAAATCAATATCCCTATCAAGTGGCATCCCCGACAGTCTACAGAAAACACCTCGGGAAACTCACGAATAATAGGCACCGATTCTATCAAAGAGACTTCAACATCAAAATCACGAACATGAGCCAAATAAGCCAAACACCCCTTATCAACCAGGCAACGGGCCTTGGCATATGAAATCACCCTAATAGGAGAATGACCAGGAGTCCCTTTCCACTCTAATCGAGGCAACCCCTCGCAAGGCTAACGTAACTGTCTTGGCGTGACAGTCCAAGATAGCACAATACGACGACAACCAATCCATGCCCAATATGACATCAAAATCGACAATGTCAAGAAGCAAAAGGTCTACACTAGTTTCAAGACCCTCAATAACGACCATACACAAACGATACACACGATATACCAAAATAGCATTCCCCACCGACGTAGACACATAAACAGGGACACTCAATGAATCGTAGGGAATAACAAAATACGAGGCAAAATATGATGACACATAAGAATAAGTAGACCCCGGATCAAACAAAACTGAAGCATCTCTATTGAAAACTGAAATGGTACCTGTAATAACAGCATTAGAGGACTCTGCCTCGGGTCTAGATGGAAATGCATATAATCGGGGCTAGGCCCCTCCACCCGGAACCACATCTTTGGGAGGACCTCTGATAGGTGGACCTCCACCTCTAGCGGGCTGACCTCCACCCCTAGGGCCTAACCTCCACCTCTAACAATTTGATCCCTTCCTCTAGCTACATGACCCCTACCCCTAGTTGGCTGGGCAAGTGGTGTTGCAGCTAGTGCCAAAACTATGGCACGAGAACCCTAGTACTGATGATGATTACCTAAAAATCTCGGACAAGCTCTCCGAACATGCCCATATTCACCACACTCAAATCATCCCTCCTGATATAGAGACTGACCCTGACGAGTTGGTTGACCACGATAATAACTCTGCAGAGGACGTGCTCTGATAGAAGCTGACGGAGCACTATAGACTGGCTGAGCAGAATGAGGCATATAAGAACCATGACAACCTGAGGTACCATGTGAAGCCTGAAGTGCTGATTGGAATGGCCTGGAAGAATGGCCTCTGTTGAAATTTACCCCACCTACAGATGAGGCACCACTGAATCCACCGGAATGGTGTGGCGTCTTGTTTGACCCCTAACCTCCCATCTCGAAAACCGTCTCAACTCTCCTGGCCACACTGGCCGTATCCTGAAAGGAAATCTCGGTCCCTGTCTCCTTAGCCATCTGCATCCTGATGGGCTGAGGAAGGCCCTCAATAAATCTCCTAACCCTCTCTCTCTCTCTGTGGGAAAAAAAAGAAAAGCATGTCGAGCCAAATCCATAAAGCGATTCTCATACTGGGTAACAGTCATGCTGCCCTGCTGAAGACGCTCAAATTGGCGACGATGCTCCTCCCTGGTAGTAGTAGGCAAAAAATTCTCCAAAAAGAGGTCAGAAAATAGATCCCAAGTCAGAGCAGGTGACCCAACTGGTCTATTCAACAAATAACCCGTCCACCATTTCTTGGCAGAACCAGTCATCTGAAAAGCGGCGAAGTCGACACCATCGGTCTCCAAAATACCCATGTTCCGAAGAACCTCATGAAATCTATCAAGATATTCATGAGGATCCTCTGAAGTAGAAAAACTAAAATGAGTAGGGAAAAGCTTAATGAACCTGTCCAATCGCCACAAAGCATCAGTGGACATAACTTCCCCATCAACAAGTGGTGTTGCAACAACTGGATGAATTACCCCAATTGGATTGGCTGCTGGGGTCTGAATCTGAGGAGTAGTCTGATCAGGAGTGTGGGTAGCAGGAGTCTGAACTCCTCCTCCAGCCTGAGATACGACTGCTGCCATGGGGAATGCGCCAGCCTGGGCTACACTCTCTATAATGACCACTAATCGGACCAAAGCGTCCTGAAGCACCGGGGTAGCAATAAACCCCTTTGGGACCTGAGTTGGTGTTGCTGTAACGGTCTAAGCTGGAACCCCCTCATTAATCTCTATCTGGGGCTCCACAGCTAGGGCTGCTGTCTGAGCAATGGGCTGGGTCCTGCCCGTGCCTCAACCTCTAAAATGGCCCCGGCCTCTGCCCCAAGTAGGAGTTGCTGCTGCTGGAGAACCAGATTGTTGGTCAGCGGAAGAGGAAGCTCTTGTTCTCGCCATCTGTGAGAGTATAGAAGAGTTCAATTAGTATTTGGGATAACAAGAATCGCACGATAGAGTAGAAATAAAAATTGAGTTTGTTCTTCACTTCATAGCCTCTGAGAGATAAGTACAGACGTCTCCGTATCGATCCTTCAGACTCTATTAAGCTTGTTCGTGAATTGTGAGACCTAGGCAACCTAGTTCTCTGATACCAATTTCTCACGACCCAAATTACCAACCCTCGGGATCGTGACGGCGCCTAACACCATACTTGCTAGGCAAACCAATGTTAGAATTTTTCTAACCATTTTCTTAAAACAATTTAATTGAATATAAGTAAGCAGATTAAAGGAAATCTAATACTATCCAATAAATTACATCTGGAATAATATTCGAGATAATAAAACAAACCACGAACTAACACGAAATATATATATATATATATATATATATATATATATATATATATATATATATATATATATATATAACTACCTAGGGTCTGGAGTCACAATTCACGAACTACTAAAGAATACTACAAGTATTTGGCTGAAAGAAAATATATATCTATTTTGAATGAAATAAAACAACAATCTAAATAATAAAGAGAAGACTCCAGGAATCTGCGGATGCCAGCAGATCTACCTCGTGCCTCAGTACGAATGCTCAGCTACTACTCGATAACTCAACTCTGGCAAGAACCTGGATCTGCACAAGAAGTGAAGAGTGCAGTATCAGTACAACCGACCCCATGTACTAGTAAGTGCCGAGCCTAACCTCGACGAAGTAGTGACGAGGCTACGATGGGGCAATTATAATATAACCTGTGTCTAATGTATAATAAAGCAAGAAGGAAATTCTAAACTAAATAAACAGTAACTTGCAGCAATAAATAAAATAACTCATCCACCTTTTCCAGATCTCAGCTAAAACCAATTCTCACATAAATTTCCAAATTCCAAGTTTAATAACGGTAAAAGCAGAGTATGGGAACAATAAAATAAAATAGTGAGTTCTTTATGTTTAAAATCAGTAAAACATGAATATCCTCCCTTATTGCTCCTTGTTGCGGCGCGCAACCCGCTCCCACATGTCCATCCTTATTGCTCCTCCCTATATATATCACCCTTATTTCTCCTGTTGCGGGTTGCAACCCGATCCCACATGTCCACCCTTATTACTCCTTGTTCCGGCGTGCAACCCACTCCCACCGGACAATCACATCTCTTTATTTATAAAGTAGATTTCACAATTTAAGTCAAAGCCTTTCACAATATTTATTTCTCAACGGTTGTAAACAGAAAGTTGTACTATTCATAAACTTCACCAACTATCATTTCACAATGAAACCAACCTGAATGTATTGTAAATCACAGTCAACCAACTCAACCTTTTATGTACCACAATGAAGCCAAGGGAACAACTAACACTTCCAAAATACTTGAAACAATATTTAATAACAAGTTGACGAAACAAGTAGGCATGGAGGCATTAAAATCATGAAAACAATTAAGACAGGAATATAATGAATTGCAAACGGGGAAAGGATCATTTTAAACAGATAATTTGGTGGTGCATAGATACTCGTCACCTCACCTATACACCACACACATGCAAATTCACATAGCATTTAAGTTGGGGATTCCTATTCCCTCAAGTCAAGGTTATACCAAACACTTACCTCGATTTCACAAGCAATTCACTGCTCAAGCACAACTTTTTCTTTAGAATTTGCCTCTAACCCACTCGAATATAATCACAATCAGTTCAATATCATTAATTATTGCTAAAGGCATTAACTTTAATGAAAAATCATGGTTTTCCTATGTTTTCCTATCAAAAGACAAAAATCAAACCCATGCCCACTTGGTTTATACTCGAGGTTCGGACCAAAACCCGTTTACCCATTCTCTCCCGAGCCCGAACATATAATTGGTTTTGGAATCCGACCTCAATTCGAGGTCTAAATCCCCAAATTTTGAAATTCCTAAGTTCTACCTAAAAATCCTAAATTTTACCATGAAAGTTGTAGATTTTTGGTTGAATAGTTGTTAAAAGTTAGAGATCACTTACCAATGATTTGGAAAAGTTTGGGACTTTGGAAAATCACCTATGGAGGTTTAGGGTTTGAGAGAATTAAAGAATGGGTGAAAATCCCGTATAAGTCCCAACTTACTAGGCTGCGGATGTTGCAATTGCGGCTAGATCTTCGCATTTGCGAAGCTCGCAAATAATAGAGGGATATCGCAATTGCGAACCCCTTCGCATTTCTGCAGCCATCACATTTGCAATAAAAATGTCGCATTTGCGACTTCTGGTGTTCTTGGCAGTCTTCGCATTTGCAAAGAGAAATCTCGCATTTGCGAGAATCACACTGGCCAAGTCCTTCGCAAATGCGATAAAAATCTCGCATTTCCCTTGGATGCCAGCCTCGCAATTGCGAGGCCTACTGGGCATGTGTAAACCACCAGATACACCAGCTATGATTTCTAAGTTCTAAACACTCTGTGGTCTATCCGAAACTCACCCGAGCCCTCAGCGCTCCAAACCAAACATGCACGCAACTCTAAAAATATCATACGGACTTGCTCGTGTGATCAAATCATCAAAAAATACGAATTTAACCTCAAAATCATGATTTTCCTCAAGAACACTTAAATTTAACTATTTATCAACCGGACATCCGAATCACGTCAAATCAACTCCGATTCTTACCAAATTTCACAGATAGAACTTAAATATCATACCAAACTTGTATCGAGCTCCAGAACCAAAATACGGGCCAGATACCAATGAGTTCAAACATAAATTCATTTATTTATTTCATTAAAATTCAAGCAAGAAAATTTTCTTCAAAAATTTATTTCTAAAGCTAAGGACATCGAAAATTAATTCTGGGCATACGCCCAAGTTCTATATTTTACTGCGGACCTCCCGCGACCGTCGGAACATGGATTCGCGTCCGTTTGCTCAAAATATTGACCAAAGTCAACTAAAACAAAAATTTTAATTCTCAAAATTATTATTTCTCATATTTTCACATAAAAGCTTTTCGATTTCCCGTCCGGACTGCGCATGCAATTCAAAATAAATAAAATTTATCCTTTTAAGGCTAATGATCATGGAATGGAGTCTTAACTCATAAGATGACCCTTTGGATCATCACAGATTGATATAAATGTATTTTCTTAAATACGTTTTTGAATATGTAAAGTTTACATTCCAACAATTAAGGATGTCCAATTCAGGATTATATGTGGTTTAACCCTTATTCTTCTTCTGGAAAAAAAAACTTATTACTCTGAACTTCACATTTTCTAAACAGAGGGAATAAAAAAAGTATCCATATTCAGTTTCCAAATCAATCAATATTATACAAAGTAGTTGAAACGAATTCAGGAAATAAGTCATAAATTCAGTAAGTGAACTAATCAAATGGATAAAAATTCCTCGTACAACAAATTGCTTTAAAGTTCATGACATCCTTTATCAAGTCAGGCACACAAATTAAAAGATAAGGAAAAAGTGCATTCATTAATATTCATAAAACAACAACAATAAAAAAAAACAATAATAAAAACCCTAGTATAATCTCATAAGAGACTATTTCTGATAGCCCCTCGGCAAAATAGACCAACACCATAGAACTGTAACGACCCGACCAGTCATTTCGGGAATTTAAGCTTCGTTCGGTGGTGTAAGGTCATAAACAGATTCACGTTGTGTATATCTACCTGCGTGCGTGGTTAGATTCAGTTACCGGATAATTCGAAGTCGAATTGGAAGAAAATTTCAGTTTGGAAGCTTAAGTGATGAAAGTTGACCGGAGGTTTGACTTTTGTGTAAACGGCATCGGAATGAGTTTTGGTTAATGTCAACAACTTCGTATGATGATTTTGGACTTAGGCGTGCGTCCAGAATTGGTTTTGGAGGTCCGTAGAGTGATTTGTGGTAATTTGGCGAAATTTAGAATTTCGGTCATTTCGGCCGATAGGTGAAATTTTGATATCGGACTCGGAATGGAATTCCGAGAGTGGCTGTAGGTACGTTGTGTAATTTGGGACTTGTCTGCAAAATTTCACATCATTCCCGGTTGAATTGATAGGTTTCAACGCGAGTTGTGATATTTGAAGTTTTGAAGGTTCATAAGTTCGATTTTTGGTTTCATTCGTTGTTTTAGTGTTGTTTTATGTGTTTTGAAACCTCAAGCGAGTCCGTGTTAAGTTATATGACTTGTGTGTGTTGTTGGACCGTGTCCCGGGGGGCCTCAAGTGTGTTTCGGACGGGTGTCGGGTCCATTTTCCTTATTTTTGAACAACTGAAATTTGCCTTCTGGTTTCCTTCTATGCGATCGCATAGGAGTAGTCGCGATCGCATAGAGTCTCCTTGATCAGCCCAGATTTCTCTTCAATGCGATCACACTATCAGGTACGCGATCACGGAAGCCTACCTCCTCCTCCTTCGCGATCGCATAATCTCGTTCGCGTTCGCATAGTGTTTCCACTAGGGGCATCAAATTATTCTTCTACGCGATCGCATTCCATGCATCACGATCGCATAGTGTGGCATTTTGGGCAGCAGGTAACTTCTCATACGCGATCGCACACGATCCTTCGCGATCGCATAGAGCACTGTGGCCCATGACTATTTCTCCTCTTCGCGATCACATCACCTTCCCCGCGATCGCAATGTTTTAAGCCTGGACAACCTTTGTTCTTCTTCTCCGCGATTGCAATCAATGTTCCGTGATCGCGTTTCATTAAACATCTGGGCAGAATATAAGTCTTCAAAATGAGGGCTAAGCCATTTTTATCATATTTTGACTTCTCGAGCTCGGTTCTTTGCGATTTTTGAAGGGTTTTCACACAATTCGAATGGGTAAGTGTTCTTTAACTAGAATTAAATATATTCCATGAATTAGTTCTTGTTTTTATCATTTAATTTGTGTTTTGGGTTGAGGAAATTATGAGTTTCGAAAGGAAACTTCTAAAATAAAAATTCATGAGTTGAATGACCAAATGATATCGGAATTTTATAACTTTAGTATGGGTGAACTCGTATCAAAATGGGTAAACGGAATTTGTAAAATTTGTCGGGTTCCGAGGTGCAGGACCGGGGGTCGACTTTTGGGTCGATTTTTATAATTTAGTAAAGATTGAAACTTTATTATTCTGAATCATTCCTTATACGTGTTATGTGTATTTTGAAGTTGTTTTAGTTGATTTTAAGCCGTCTGGAGGTCTTTCCGCCCGAGAAGTTTATTTTTGAGTACCGGTTGGTTGTCTTTGAGGTAAGTATCTTGCCTAACCTTGTGGGGGGAACTACCCCTTAGGATTGAGTCTTCCTTGTTGATTGCAGTCCGTGTATACGAGGTGACGAGTGCGTACTCGGACTTATTTACTAATAGATTGGCCTTTTAAGATTCGTAGGTTCTTATGTTACCTGTGTATGAGTTGTAATTGTTACATTTGCATCCTTGGTTGTTAATTTCATTATTTCCTACTTAAATTAGGATTACTTACTTTTGGACTCCTTCGTTGCTTATTTGACCATAATTGACTTAACTGAGTATTTTACTGCTCTTATCTTTATACTATATTTGCTTCCTAAAACTGTCAAATGGACTATATTAGTGTTATCTAGTTTTATAGTTGCTTAGCCGTAGTTAGAACATATGTTCGTTGGCATCAAGCATGCTCGTGAGTCTTACATTGTAATTCCTATGATTCCTCCTTTATGTTCTACTTGGGTCAGTTGATAAACATTTATGTTGTGGATATTTCCTTGATGTTGCCTTTTTCTGGATCTCCATTTAAGTTGAGTTTATTCCTTAAAGTTAAATTGCTTAAGCGAGATTGGTTATAACTGTTTTCCCTTGTCGGGATGGTGTTGTTTTCATTGTTGACTCCCTTGTCGGGATGGTGTGTTTCTATTATTGTTTGTGCTGTTATGATATTGTTTGCATTGTTGGATTCCCTTGCTGGGACGTTGTGATTTATGGTTCCTATTATTGATTTGCTTCGTCAATTGTTGTTTATTTATTTATTTATGCACGAGGGGACATTCTGTGCCGAGTGTTTATTTATTTATTTATGCACGAGGGGACATTCCGTGCCGAGTGATTGTGAGGTTATGCACGAGGGGACATTCCGTGCGGAGTGATTGTGAGGTTATGCACGAGGGGACATTCCGTGCTGAGTGTTTATTTATTTATTTATGCACGAGGGGACATTCTGCGCCGAGTGATTGTGAAGTTATGCACGAGGGGACATTCCGTGCCGAGTGATTGTGAGGTTATGCACGAGGGGGGAATTCTGTACCGAGTGATTATTTATATTAGCACGAGGGGACATGCCGTGCACTTGTCTTTGCATTATATTTTTCCGTGTCCTTATTTGATATTTACTGCATTTGTTTAAGAGTTAATATTCCGTTGTTTTAATCTGGATATTCATACTGATCTCTTACTACATTTATTGACAAGACAAGTTGTGAGTGCGGACAGAGTTCTGATAGATTTACCTTGAGGAGGTTATGATTACGAGATTTTACTAAAAAGTATTATTGAAAGGTAATGGTTTCGAAATGATTATATATGAAGGCTTTTACATCGAAGGTATATTTGAAAAGCACATTGCATAAAATGATACTTGGAAGTCTTTTATTGGGAAAATATCTTTGGAAACTTTGTATTTTGAAAGAAAACTATGTTTTACGCCATTCTCTCTAGTACATATACTTATATATATATTGGAGAAAGTATGTTTTCAAAGGAAATCTTTCTACATAAAAATGATTTTACTTGCAAAGCTTTTCATATGATCTGTTGTTTAAAGGTTTCCCACCAGTTTATGAAATTTAATGGCTAAGGCTCGATGTGAATAAATAAACGTAGAGCTGAGTTGTGGGGTTCTCTAGTGCATTGTATTTTCTTCTGGTTTGGCTTGTTTTGTTGTCCATCTTTCTATGTATTTTGTGCTATTTCGTGGTTACTTTTTTCTGTAATTTTCTTCCGCATTATATTGTCATTGTTGTCAATTATCTCGTGAATTCTTAGATAGATGTAGTGTTCGGTTACTTCTATATTCATGTCAGTTATTTTTGTAGACCAGTGGTGTCTTGACTAGTCCTCGTCACTACTCCACGGAGGTTAGTCTTGATACTTACTGGGCACCGCTGTGGTGTGCTCATACTACTCTTCTGTGCATTTTTGTTGCACAGATCCAGGCATTGATTGTTAGTAGTTGCATGGACCATTGACGGGGAGACTCAAGGTAACTTGTTGTTGCGTTCGCAGGCTTCAGAGTCACCTTCTTATAAGTAGTATTCATACGCTGTTGTATTCATTTCCGAACAGTTGTATTTAAAAGTTGGAGAATATTCGTAGAGCTTATGGCTTGTATTACCGGTTTTGGGAAAACATTGTAAATTCTGTCAAGGTTTCTATATCGAGACTGTTAGTTTCCTTTACTTATTGTTGTTATTATTAACTGTTAGGCTTACCTTGTCTCTAGGACTAGGTGCCATCACGATACCCAACGGAGGGAAATTTAGGTCGTGACAAGTTGGTATCAGAGCTCTAGGTTCATAGATGCTACGAGTCATAAGAGGGTTTAGTAGAGTCTTGCGGATCGGTATAAAGACGTCTATACTTATCTTCGAGAGGCTACGGAACTATTAGGACAATTTCACTTCCTTCATTCCTATCGTGCGAGTTCATTGATCTTGAAGTTTGAAATTATCGTTCCATTCTCTCACCGATGGTGAGGACACGAACTGCGGTACCTGATGATGTTACCCGAAGCAAGTGTCGCAAGGGTCAGAGACAGAGGCCGACGAGGAGCACGTGCTACAGTTAAGATGCCTGTCAGAGCAGTTATGGAGGAGTCGCCAATAGTTCTAGTTGAGGGAAACAAGTACTGGAGGTGCCTGTTGCTGCCCCGGGCTTCAGGAGGCCCGGGCATAATTATTGTGCATAATTGGTACATTGACTCAGGCTGGGTTGATTTTAGTGCACCAGTTGCTTCACAGATCAGGAGAGGAATTCAGACTCCCACCGTCCACACTCCAGAGCAGTGAGATCATATTGGTCAAGTTCCAGTTGTCATGGCAGTACGACATGTGGTTTTAGTTCAGCCCGTGGTTAGGGCAGTAGTATCGGAGGAAGAATACCTTGGACTTGAGAGGTAAGGGAAGTACCACCATCCTATCTTTCAGTGGATTGGCGGCAGATGGTGCCCCGGGTTTCTTGGGGAAGGGTCACTATATTCTTCACACTTCGGGTGTTGTGGAGATGAGCGGGATTATTTTTGTCACGTCTCAGGTTTAGAGTAATGGGTTGATCAGTGATGGAGGCATATGAGTTGGGGTAACCTGGACGAGTCAGCTTTACTAGCATGGATTAGTTTTCGGAGATGTTTTAAGGGAGGTTGCACCTCAGTTCCTTCGGAATGTTCGGCGCGCGGAGTTTGGGCAGTTTTGTCAAGGCACTATGTCAGTGTTGTAGCACTATGTCAGATTCAGTGAGTTGGCCAGATATGCACCTCGTTTGGTTGCTTCAGTTAGGAGGCGAGTCGTAGAGTCATTGAGGGATTTAGACATGATATGCGGTTCAGAAGGACTTGAGAATTAGAGTAGGATGCCTCATTTTAGCAGGCAATAGGGATCGCTCGCCGGTTAGGGAGCATGTGGGACCGGGAGTGAGAGGACAGACGAGGTCAGGAGAGAGAGTTCAGGGAGGCGAGGAGGCCTTGTAGACCGGAGTAATCTACTGGTCCTTATTATGGAACCAAGGTGCATCATGGTAGAGAATTTTGGGTCAACCAGTTCAGTTTGCATTACCAGCTTTGCATGGGGGCTTTTCAGGTACATGGGTTTCAGAGGATCCGTATTATGTGTTTTCCACAGCCACGTCGGTAGAGAGATTGTTTCCAGTGTGCATATGTTAGTCACAGGGTGAGAGATTTTTCCAAGGCTCGGGTAAGTGCGCTATAGCAGGGTATTCAGATGAGTAGAGGGCGCCCAAGAGGGGGAGGCCCGACCCGTTGATGTATTTCATATTATAGGATTGAGACCGTTGGGTCAGAGATTATCACCCAGGTATGTTGTGATGTGCTAAAGTGGGGTACCATTGTGTTTCACTATAGTTCTGTTGGTCGGGACGAGTTTTCCTTATTTGTTGCTTCACTTATGGGTGAGTTTCATGTTTTGCATTCCATTTCGTGTTTGCTCCTGTTGGGAGATTCTATGAGTAGTAGCACGTGTCTATCGTTGTTTTATTCATTCTTGATAGTACTGAAACATGAACTGAGTCCTTGGTGTCCTTCGTGGTAAGCTTTATAAAATTTTCCGGAATATTTTGTTTACGAGTTGTGATTTGATACTCCATCGAGATGTGAGTTCAGTTAGCGTTATGATTTTATGAGCTAAGATGAATTAGTGGAGGAATTTCAATTGGTGTGATATATTTTCAGTATGTGATTCAGAGTTGAGGGTGAGGTCTTCGTGATAATTGTGATTCGATATGTTTGGACTGGGTTGAGTATCACAGTGGAAATTTTATCAAGACGGTATCCTTGTGATTTGTTCATATGCTTTGCTTCCTCCTCGTTATATTGTTTTTGGTAAGTCAGTATTGATAGAGAGTTATGCCTATGTGCTTTTGTTTGATAGTTCCTTTATACGTTTCTACATTTATATTTAGTAATTTTGTTATGTGCTTCTTTAGTTTAGTTTGCGATATGTGTGCCCGGTGGTGTTGGTCGTGGCGTGGTAATTCAGGTGTTTAATAATGAAGTCTTCATGTTCATTGCATCATTATCAGTATTATGGGGTTTGGAAATAGAGTTCTTCCATATGTGGGGCAAATTTTAAATGTTGAGTTGATTTCGGGCAGTTATTGTGATCAAAAGTGTTATTTGAGCCTATGTGGGATGTGCTATGTTGTGTGGTCGTGCTTTATGGGTGTAGTCATGAGTTGATGCAGATGGTTGAGGCTAATGCTGGATATGGGTTTAGAATCGGGTCTTTTGTAAATGAGTAGAAGGTGAGGAGTAGAGGTATGAGGCTTATCAGTGGTGATGTGAAGGCTATATTGCAGTTGTGATCGTTTAATCAGGCTTGTGTGGGTTGGGGTGATGTGGGATCACCCGCAGGTATGTGTTAGAAGTATACAATCAGTGATAGGATGAGTTCAAGGTGAATCTTGGCACGTTCGAGGATGAACGTTTGTTTAAGAGGGGGAGAATGTAACGACCCGACAAGTCGTTTCGGGAATTTAAGCTCCGTTTGGTGGAGTAAGGTCATAAACAGCTTCACGTTGTGTATATCGACCTGCGTGCGTGGTTAGATTCAGTTACCGGGTAATTCAGAGTCGAATTGGAAGAAATATTTCAGTTTGGAAGCTTAAGTGATGAAAGTTGACCGGAGGTTTGACTTTTGTGTACACGGCCTCGGAATGAGTTTTGGTTAATGTCAACAGCTTCGTATGATGATTTTGGATTTAGGTGTGCGTCCGCAATTGGTTTTGGAGGTCCTTAGAGTAATTTGAGGTAATTTGGCGAAAGTTAGAATTTCGGCGATTTCCGCCAATAGGTGAAATTTTCATATCGGGCTCAGAATGGAATTCCGAGAGTGGCTATAGGTACGTTGTGTAATTTGGGACTTGTCTGCAAAATTTCACGTCATTCCCGGTTGAATTGATAGGTTTCAACGCGAGTTGTGATATTTGAAGTTTTGAAGGTTCATAAGTTCGATTTTTTGTTTCATTCGTTGTTTTAGTGTTGTTTTATGTGTTTTGAAACCTCAAGCGAGCCCGTGTTAAGTTATATGACTTGTGTGTGTTGTTGGACCATCTCCCGGGGGGCCTCAAGTGTGTTTCGGACGGGTGTCGGGTCCATTTTCCTTATTTTTGAACAACTGAAATTTGCCTTCTGGTTTCCTTCTATGCGATCGCATAGGAGTAGTCGCGATCGCATAGAGTCTCCTTGATCAGCCCAGATTTCTCTTCAATGCGATCACACTATCATGTACGCGATCACGGAAGCCTACTTCCTCCTCCTTCGCGATCGCATAATCTCGTTCGCGTTCGCATAGTGTTTCCACTAGGGGCATCAAATTATTCTTCTACGCGATCGCATTCCATGCATCACGATCGCATAGTGTGGCATTTTGGGCAGCAGGTAACTTCTCATACGCGATCGCACACGAGCCTTCGCGATCGCATAGAGCACTGTGGCCCATGACAATTTCTCCTCTTCGCGATCACATCACCTTCCCCGGGATCGCAATGTTTTAAGCCTGGACAACCTTCTTCTTCTTCTCCGCCATTGCGAGCAATGTTCCGCGATCGCGATTCATTAAACATCTAGGCAGAATATAAGTCTTCAAAACGAGGGCTAAGCCATTTTTATCATATTTTGACTTTTAGAGCTCGGTTCTTGGCGATTTTTGAAGGGTTTTTCACACAATTCGAATGATTAAGTGTTCTTTAACTAGAATTAAATATATTCCATGAATTAGTTCTTGTTTTTATCATTTAATTTGTGTTTTGGGTTGAGGAAATTATGGGTTTCGAAAGGAAACTTCTAAAATGAAACTTCATGAGTTGAATGACCAAATGATATCGGAATTTGATAAATTAAGTATGGGTGAACTCGTATTGGAATGGGTAAATGAAATTTGTAAAATTTGTCGGGTTCCGAGGTGCGGGCCCGGAGGTCGACTTTTGGGTCGATTTTCATAATTTAGTAAAGAGTGAAACTTTTTTATTCGGAATCATTCCTTATACGTGTTATGTGTATTTTGAAGTTGTTTTAGTTGATTTTAAGCCGTCCAGAGGTCTTTCCGCCCGAGAAGTTCATTTTTGAGTACCGGTTGGTCGCCTTTGAGGTAAGTATCTTTCCTAACCTTGTATGGGGAACTACCCCTCAGGATTGAGTCTTCCTTGTTGATTGTAGTCCGTGTATAAGAGGTGACGAGTGCGTACTCGGACTTATTTGCTAATAGATTGGCCTTTTAGAATTCTTAGGTTCTTATGTTACCTGTGTATGAGTTGTAATTGTTAAATTTGCATCCTTGGTTGTTAATTTCATTATTTCCTGCTTAAATTAGGATTACTTACTTTTGGATTCCTTCGTTGCTTATTTGACCATAATTGACTTAACTGAGTATTTTACCGCTCTTATCTTTATACTATATTTTCTTCCTAAAACTGTCAAATGGACTATATTAGTGTTATCTAGTTTTATAGTTGCTTAGCCGTAGTTAGAATATCCGTTCGTTGGCGTCAAGCATGCTCGTGAGTCTTACATTGTAATTCCTATGATTCCTCCTTTATGTTCTACTTTGGTCAGTTGATAAACATTTATGTTGTGGATGTTTCCTTGATGTTGCCTTCCGTTTAAGTTGAGTTTATTCCGTAAAGTTAAATTGCTTAAGCGAGATTGGTTATAGTTGTTTTCCCTTGCCGGGATGGTGTTGTTTTCATTGTTGACTCCCTTGTCGGGATGGTGTGTTTCTATTATTGTTTTTGTTGTTATGATATTGTTTGCATTGTTGGATTCCCTTGCTGGGACGTTGTGATTAATGGTTCCTATTGTTGATTTGCTTCGTCAATTTATTATTTATTTTTTTATTTATTGTAATGACCCGACCGGTCGTTTTGCGTATTCGGACCCCGATCCCCCAAATAATACTTCCCGTAGCTGCTTATCGTGATTTGTGACTTGCGGGGACGGGTGGTTCGGGATTTGGAAGTGTTTGGAATAGTAAAGGAACACTTGGTTCCTTAAGGTTGGCTTTTAAAGCCAAGTTTGACTTCGGTCAACATTTTGAGTAAACGACCTCGAAATCGAGTTTCGACGATTCCAGTAGCTTCGTATGATGATTTCGAACTTGTACGTATGTCCGTAATGGGTTTTGGATGACCCGGGAGCGTTTCGATGCCAAATAGCGAAATAGAGTTTCCGTTATATCATTCATGACTTGCCTGCAAAATTTGGCGTCATTCCAAGTGGTATAGGTCGGTTCGACGCATTGAAAACGAATTCAAAAACTTAGAAATTCTTAAGTTTGATTCTAGGGGTTTTGAGGGGTGATTTTGAGATTTAGCGTTGTTTTGGGTGTTCCGAAGGCTCGAGCGAGTCCGTATTATGATTTAGGACTTGTTGGTATAATTGCACGGGGGCTCGGGTGGGCCCAGGTGCCTCCCGGACACCACACGAGGCCAAAAACCAGCTGAAAACGTAGATGGTGCACCTGATCTAGTGTGACCGCAGGTGCGGGAATTCCGAAGGTGCGGGAATTCCGTAGGTGCGGATTTAATTCCGCAGAAGCGGAACCGCAGGTGCGATCTCCAGCTCCGCAAGTGCGGCCCCAGTCTTCCCCGTCCAACTCCGCTGGTACGAGCCCCAGCTCTCAGGCGCGAGACCGCAGGTGCGGAACCCCTGTAGGCCAGGCAGTGCACTTTCACTTAAACACGGTATTTCCTTCATTTTTTCCATTTTACACCTCCATTGAAGACTTGAGAGCTTGGGAAGAACTCTCCACAACCGAGCTACTAAGAGGTAAGTAAATTCTATTTAAATGTTAGATTATTACACCAAAACTTAGGTAGATTAACATTTAAATAGTGGAAATCAAAGGGGTTAGAGTGAAAACCTAGGGTTGATGAACTTTAGGGAATTTCACCACTTTTCTACTATGAAATCATATAAAAATTATATATTAATGACCCTTAGGCTATGGGTGAGTGTTATCTTCGAGCATTTCCGGAATCCGAGCATGTGGGCCCGGGGGTGTATTTTGGGATTTCTTCAAGAATGGTGAATTTACTAAATAAGAAGGGGAATTTCCATACCTTGAGCATGCATTGACATATTTATATATCATTTGACTAGTTTCGAGTCCTCGGGTGTAAAGTTTGGAGTTTCGGGCGCGTTCTTGACCGGGAAGTTGATCCTACGCGAGGTGAGTCTCCTTTCCAACCTTGTAAGAGGGAATTGTCCCCATAGCCCTTAATTTGCGGGGGCTACGTACGCGCATTGTGACGAGAGTCCGTGCGTAGCTACTACTTTGTTGCGTCGGGTAGAATTTAAGATTTCACAAGCATGCCTCTATGTGCCTTACCTGCATCTTTACTTGTGTTCCTGGTTGCTTATTTTCCTTGAAATTGACATGAGAATTTCTGAAGCTATGCGTAAGTTTAAGTGCTTAAATCCCTGAATTTAAGAATAATCCATGATAAATTCCTGAATTTCCTGATAATTCTATGTATGTCTACGAGCACCCGTGTCGCATGTATAATTCGTGAGCGGGGTAGCCTTATATTTATGTCAACCGCGTCGCATGATCGATGGCGAGCGGGGTAATAAATGCATCTATGGTTCGTGCCGCTTGACTCTCGGCAGTGCCCATTTAATTTCTGCGTCGCTTCGGCCGTACGCCTTGGCATATTATATGCTATGTGCTTGATTGAGAGTCTTATTATTATTCTTACCAAGTCAATTGTTCGGTGGGAAAGAAACTTATGATTTTTATTAAATATTGTTGATTGGCCCTTGCAGGTAGATCGTTATCTTTATATATTGATGCTCCATGTCTACTTGCTTTCCATAAATGTTATTCCTGTCTAGATTCATTGAATCATATTATTGGTAACGGCCCTAGTGAGTAACACGCCTACCTCTCATCACTACTTCTTCGAGTTTATACGGGATACTTACTGGGTACATATTTGTTTATATGTACTCATGCTACACTACTGTACTTAATTGTACAGGTTCTGAGGTTGTTGCACCTTGTCACCATCCGAGTGTTCGTCGCTAAGAGTACTACCGGTATTTGACTACACGGTGAGCTGCTCTTCCTGGCGTTCTGTAGCGGCACTGTGGAGTTTCTATTATTTTTGAGATATTTCTGTCTACCCCTTTTCAGATAATTGTACATTTATTTTGTCTATTTGTATATTTCACTAGTCGCCTGTGAACTTGTGACACTAGGTCTTGGCACACGTAGTTGATTCACTAGTATTATGCTACTCTGTTTTATGCTGGCAAACGATTTTTGAGTTACTTTAAATTAGTTTGCCTCACATCCTCACTTTCATTTAAGGACTGCTTAAATTAAAACTGGACAAGTATTTGGACATCTCATTAATTTAAGTAATTTCATTAGCAAACTAGTGTTGGCTTGCCTGACTTCGGCTTTGGGCGCCATCACGACCTGAATAGGAATTTGGCTCGTGACATTTATACACGAGGGGACATTCCGTGCCGAGTGTTTATTTATTTATTTATGCACGAGGGGACATTCTGTGCCAAGTGATTGTGAGGTTATGCACAAAGGGACTTTCCGTGCCGAGTGATTGTGAGGTTATGCACGAGGGGACATTCCGTGCCGAGTGATTGTGAGGTTATGCACGAGGGGACATTCTATGCCGAGTGTTTATTTATTTATTTATGCACGAGGGGGCATTCCGTGCCGAGTGTTTATTATTTATTTATGCACGAGGGGACATTCCGTGCCGAGTGATTGAGAGGTTATGCACGAGGGGAGATTCCGTGCTGAGTGATTGTGAGGTTATGCATGAGGGGACATTCCGTGCCGAGTGATTATTTATATTAGCACGAGGGGACATGCCGTGCACTTGTCTTTGCATTATATTTTTCTGTGTCCTTGTTTGATATTTACTGCATTTGTTTAAGAGTTAATATTCCGTTGTTTTAATCCGGATGTTCATACTGATCTCTTACTACATTTATTGACAGGACAAGTTGTGAGTGTGGACTGAGTTCCGATAGATACCTTGAGGAGATTATGCTTACGAGATTTTATTGAAAAGTATTATTGAAAGGTAATGGTTTCGAAATGATTATATCTGAAGGCTTTTACATCGAAGGTATATTTGAAAAGCACTAGTCTTGCATAAAATGATACTTGGAAGTCTTTTTTGGAAACTTCGTATTTTGAAAGAAAACTATGTTTTACGTAATTCTCTCTAGTACATATACTTATATATATTTTGGAGAAAGTATGTTTTCAAAGGAAATCTTTCTACATTAAAATGATTTTACTTGCAAAGCTTTTCATATGATATGTTTTCTTAAGGGTTTCCCACCATTTTATGAAATTTAATGGCTAAGGCTCGATGTGAATAAATAAACGTAGAGTTGAGTTGTGGGGTTTCTAGTGCATTGTGTTTTCTTCTGGTTTGGCTTATTTTGCTGTCCATCTTTCTGTGTATTTTGTGCTGTTTCGTGGTGATTTTTTTAATGTAATTTCCTTCCGCATTATATTGTCATTGTTGTAAATTATCCCGTAAATTCTTAGATAAATGTAGTGTTCGGTTACTTCTATATTCATGTCAGTTATTTTTGTAGACCAGTTGTGTCTTGACTAGTCCTCGTCACTACTCCACCGAGGTTAGTCTTGATACTTACTGGCCACCGCTGTGGTGTGCTCATACTACTCTTCTGTGCATTTTTGTTGCACAGATCCAGGCATTGAATGTTAGTAGTCGCATGGACAATTGACGGGGAGACTCAAGGTAACCTACTGCTGCGTTCGCAGGCTTCAGAGTCACCTTCTTATAAGTAGTATTCATATGCTGTTGTATTTATTTTCGAACAGTTGTATTTAAAAGTTGGAGAATATTCGTAGAGCTTATGACTTGTATTACCGGTTTTGGGAAAACATTGTAAATTCTGTCAAGGTTTCTATATCGAGACCGTTAGTTTCCTTTACTTATTGTTGTTATTATTAACTGTTAGGCTTAACTAGTCTCTAGGACTAGGTGCCATCACGATACCCAACGGAGGAAAATTTTGGCCGTGACAAGAACAATTAATTATAAGGATCCAAAGCTTCAAATTAACATAGTAGCATATGCTACACTTAAAAAGATGTATGCAGCCTTATCCCACCCTGGAAGGACAAAGAGATTGTTTCCGACTGCAAAATCAAACCTAATACATAAATAATCTGCTCTACAAGAGAAATACACATAGTTTACGCCTACTAGCATTTGGATTTAGCAAGCAAAGAATACATATTTAAACTAGTCTACTACAAATATATTAGACCACACGAGCGTTGCGCGTTTATCGTATATGGATGAGAAAATTTGTTTTTTTAAAACAACATAATAATGTATACAAAAAGATTTTTTTTTTGTTATAAAGATACTATTAGAAAAATCAAAAGCATTATTTCTGTATTTTTTTCATACAGAAATATAAATCATCATATCTTATTCTTCTATTTTCTAAAAGTTACACCTTAGAAGATAGTGGGTGCAAGATGTAGAGGTAAAACAAGAGGCTCATGGTCAACTCAATTTGACTAAATATTTTGGTACTTGAACATATGTACAAAACTACGCCTAGGCAATATCTGATATATTGAAGGATTATTGTATACAAACAATAGATACTATGAATATCTAAGATATTGTGATAAAAATGATCGTTGATGGCTTCTGATATCCAAACAAATTTACCTCCCACAACAAAGACAATAATAAACTGCCAAATACCTAATGTATTACTCATATTTGTTACTGTCTCTCCTCTCTCTTGCGTCTTCATGGTCATCTAAGGCAGCCATGGCTGCTGCTAGCTCTCCCCAGCCTTTAGCTGTGGGAGAGACAATCCAAAAACACATGAAACACTTCCTAACACTAAGCCAAAACAAACCTACGTTTCCCAGCTTCATACAAGCAAATCTGCCGCAAGTTCGTCGAAAATCGAATTGTTTCCAGTCAACTTTGTTCATGGAGAACCAACGGTGGAATTCACCATTGAAGTGGTTAATGCATTCACCATTGAGGAAGGATTGCATCAAGCCGTTATTCTCAAGTTTTCGTATGGAAAACCAGAATTACACGAACTGAAACAGCTTATTCCAAAACAGTTCAAAGTGAAAGGAAATTGTAACGTGGGACAGTTGGAGTTTAGACATATTTTGGTCAGGTTTGATCTGTTTGAGGAATTTGTTCAAGCTCTGTCAAGATCGACAGGTTATATTAAAGCGAAGGGTGATGAGTTCTTTTATAGAACATTCGCATGGACAATGGGATTTAATCCGCGCGAAGAAACTTCGAGGTCAATCGTATGGATTTCACTACCTGATTAGCCAGCAAATTTCTTTGCAAAAAGATTGTTATTGTCCATAGCTTCAGCGGTTGGAAAGCCTTTAGCAGTGGACAAAGCGACACAAGATAGAATGCGACCAAGCACGGCAAGGGTTAAGGTGTTGCTAGACCTACTGGACAAAAATCCTAAGAGAGTTAAGATTCATATTGTGGATAAAAATTCAGGAAAAATTGTTGAACACATTCAGGAGATTGTGTATGATAACCTTCCACAATATTGTACATGTTGTAAACATCAAGGACATGATGAAAGATCTTGTCGTTGGAAGATCGAGAAAAATAAGGAATCTGTTGCTCCGGTGAAAGAAGTCGACGGGCTGGGCAATGTTAATAATGATCATGTACTGCCTGCTGAAGTTTTGGCGTTGGCTGAGGAGATGAGCAAGGTGGAAAAATTACAAGGGGACGCTAGGGATTATTTAAATGCTAAGAAAGAATAAAATAATGCGTCAAGTCGTGCCGATATTCCAGTTGATGATCCACAATCAGCTGTTGTTAATGCAACTGATAAGGCTGGTTCTGGTAATACAGGGCTAAATTATGTCTCTGGTGCAATTGTTCCAGTTGATGAAGCCCTTGCTAGAGTTGCTCAAGACTTGAAGGCTGCAAAAACTACTGTGGGTGATCGAGGTTTAGCTGGGGAGTCTAAAGGTTCACAATTGGAGGCTAATGTTTCACTAAATACAACTGAAAATCCTGTTGAGAAGTTTCAAGGTGACTTAGGACAGGTTCTTGTGAAGGCAACTGGAGATTCACTTGTCGACAAATCTCAAGATCAACTTACTGGTGCTATGCTTGATGGTACAGTGGTACCAAGCAGTTCTAAGGAGTTGGTATTAAATTTTGAGGGTAGGGGTAATGTGGTTAAGGCTAATGATCAACCAACAAAGCTTGAACTTCCAGCTGATATCCCAGCTACAAGTGCCTTTGCAACGATTTACAAGGCAGAGAGTAAGGCAACTGCTGGTGCACTAGCTGGAGATGATCGTGGAGCTGCTGAAGTTTCAAATTTGGAGGCTGCTGTTGCATTGAAGGGAGCTGGTGATCGAGCTGCTGCTGGGATTGCTAAACCTACTGGTGATCGAGTAACCAATGCCAAGAATCATGCAACAAATGTTGTAGTAGGACATGAGAAATCTGGAATTGAAGCGGCTAGTTCAAAGGTGGAGAAAATTTCAGCTGGTCAATTGTGTAGTGCAGCTACAGATATATTGAATCAAGTGGAGCATGGGGTTTCTCAGAAAGGGTCTAAAATTTGGACGGTTGTATCACCCAGCAAATAGGCTTCTACAGATCATACAAAACAGAAAATTGCAGCAGAGAACGTTAGGCGCCCTAATTCTTTTGATGCATTGGTCACTGAACAGGAAGATGGCGAGAATGATGCTGGTAAGAAGTTGGAACTGGTATGTTGTGATACAATTTCAAAATCTTGAAAACACAGCTCTCCAAGTAATACAAAAATGCAGCAAATAGTCCTAGTTTCAAGCAGCAACAAGGGAGACAGAAGCAACGACAAATTGGGTAAGTTTTCGGGTGTTCGACAAAATGCGATAAATAGCAGCGTGGCAGAACTGTTAAAGGGAGATCATGTACCTAGTTCTGACACTCCTACGCTTCAATTTTCCAGTCCACAAGTGGAGCAAATTATCAAAGAATCGCAGATTGAAATGATGTTGAATGCCAATACTATTTTCAAGCAACCTTTGGTCACCTTGAACACATCGACGTATGACATTCTCTCTCAATCGTGCGACTCATTTGGTGAACATGGGGGTGAGTCTACTGGAAACAACCAGGAAATAATAAAAGCAAACGTGAGGGCGATGGCAATTAAATCTAAGTTATGGGCTGACCAACCTGAGTATGATGATAAAGAAGTCTGGGGTGTTGATTTTGCGGAGGATTCTTCTGATGAAGGTGAGAGGTATAGTGCCGATGAGGAGATATTATCAGTAGGCTCCAAGTTAGGATCAGGTAGCAAGCTTAATGCGAAAGCTCCTGATTTTATCCCCAAGTCTAGGCAGCAGCATACTACAACTGGTACAAAGTTGATAGAACTTCCAGCGGCAAAACAGCCTGGGCAGCCGCAAATTTTGTCGAGCAGTCCAGCTCCTCCACTAACAAAACAACCTGGGAAGCAGCAAATTTTGTCGAGCAGTCCAGCTCCTCCAGTAACAAAACAACCTGGGCAGCAGCAGATTCTAATTGTCAATTCTTGGCAGCAGCATCAGAAATCTATGGACAATCTTGCTGCCAGTTGTGATCGACATGTAGCAGCACCAACTCTAGGACAGCAGCAACCAAACATCTCAGCTTCTAGTCCTACAGCAGATCAAAAAGCAGCAATACTAAAAGCTGGGCAGCAGCAAATTGTGACAACCGTGCCAAGTAATTCATTAGAGGAGAGAAAGCTCTTGGATGCAATGGTGAGTTCTAATCATGTACTATCTCTAAATCATACTACTGCTAGTACTGGTCGTGTGAGTAGGAGCAAGAAACAAATTGCAAAGCATGGCACAACAACAAAACAAAGAAGCGTTGGTTAATAAACAGGATGTAAATGCTTTGGTGACTCAAGAATTTGTTCAAAACATGCCAAATCCGGTGATTTTGGGCAGAGATATATATATATATGAAGAGGGAGAAGAAGATGAACTTTTGAATAAATGCATGGAAGAGGCAGCAAGAAAAGGTGATTTATCACCTATGCATAGCGGCAGAAAGAAGAAGACACATAAAAGAGAAAAAATTTGGGACGGCAAGGTGAGTGAAGATGCGAACATAAGACGACTTCCATTGAGAGTTGCCAAACAAAGACATGTTGCCCCAACTACATCTACAAAGTCCAATCGTTAAAAAAAAGCACTATTTTTGAAGACATTTTGAAGAGGGTTGATGAAGAAGTGAGATTCTAAAAATTGAAGATTTCACAAAATTAGGGAAGAAAGAGCAACATTGTTATTTCTACATCTTTATATTTTATCATCACATTAGCATAATCATTTGTAATATCATCACACAGTATGTTATAAACTCTGTGAATTATCATAGAATATTTAGTGCTCGCTAGTTCTTTGTTTTTACATGCATGTTAGTAGGTGAGGCTATTTTATGCCTCAATAGGTTTAGTAAGGTAAGGTTTATCCCAATAGTGTCTGCCAAGGTCCTATGCCTTTGGGAAAATACCCAAGCGGCTATGAGATTATATGCCCTCGTGAGACTTTACCTGCGCAGATGAGTGATTATATAGCCAAGGCATACAGGCAACACTATTGGAGCTATTGTCCCCCTTATTCGTACTATTCCTATGTGGTTCTTTTTTGCTTTTTATTATTAATAAAATTAGCCCTATGCACCTCGCCTAGTGGATTTATTAAAAAAAAACTATTTGTTACTGGTATATGATTATCAGAAAACGGGCGCTATTTCATTCTAAAGAACAGTAGGAAGTGTTCCTAGCCAATATTCACATAAACAAGAATATAAAATTTCATGAATGCTCATAGAAAGTTACAATAATAAAATAAACTTACCTGATGACACTTGCAGGGTAGATATGTATGCTGCAATAGGTGAACAAATAAGTTTAATAAGAATATTCATAGTTCATATAGAAAGTAGAGTATTTCAATTGACCATCTCCAACTCTAATTATATATATAAGCAAATCTTTGATCAGAATTTAAATTATTATTAATGGGCTTCTTCAACAAATGAGGTACAACAACTATAATCTCACGGGTAGGGTCTGAAGAAAGTAGTGTACACGCAGATCTTACCTCTACCTGAAGAGGTAGAGAGGTTGTTTACGATAAACCCTCAACAGATATAATGTTGCTTTATATATATAGGACAATGTGAGTTAAAAGTAATTACTGGTAGTTGTCTATAGTAATTGGGCATTGACAACTTAAAAAGTAACAGCAAGCAACATGCTATACTGATAGCGTAAAATTCCTTTACACTCAGATTATATAACTTAAAAAACATTATCCAATTACCTTTCTTTTTGTTAGAAGGATAGACTTATATAGATATAAAGGTCAACATTACAAATATTACAGGGAGCTAAGGTGCCTTGCACGCATAGAATTGCTAAACTATTACATAGAGTAGGTATTACAAGCATCCCTGCTGGGTGCATTACTAAGCAAAATATTACTAATACTACACCAGAGTTCGTTTGGGAGGTAGGGTTGGGAAAAATTTGGTTGGATTATTTAACGAGCCTCATGTGTATTTTCCCAGATAGATCATCATGGTGGAGAGAATTGACAAAAGGTGGTGGCTCTGCAAAAGAAAGACAACTACTCCTATCTGCATGCATGGCTCCATATTTGGTGAGGCTATCAGCTAGACTATTTTACTCCCTATAAATATGGTGGATCAAAGGCCTACCCAGATGTTGGAGTAATAACCTGCAATCATAGAGAATGTTAGTATAAGGCAGAGTAGGATGATTTATCATAACAATAATGTCGTGGGCATCTGTTTCAATAAGGAGCGGTGTCAGCCGATGACGCGCAGCCAACTTTAAGCCCATGAGTAATGCCATGAGTTCTGTGTGTAGACTGGTGGCTGAGTATGACTTTCCTGCAAAACCCAAGACCCATTCTCCCCGTCTATTGCGAAAAACTCCACATATCCCATTTGTGTTAGTAGCAGCGGAAGTTGATCCATCTATATTCAGTTTATAGAGATTTATTGGGGGAGGATGCCATTTAATATAGAGTGGCATGGTGAGTTTTTTTGTATTAGTGCGTTGGGTTAAGAAGTAGTATTCAGCTGCTGAATTAATAAGGAGAGGAATAGTTGTTTGTAATGTGATGTGATCCAGTGTGTGTTTGTTTCTAATGTGCCATAAATGCCAAAGAGAAAAGGATAAGTAAAAGGTAGGAGGAGGGAGTTTGTTGAGTGGACTGTAGAGGCAGATGAATGAGGTGGTACAACCAACTTGAACTGTCATTTGAAGTAGGGGGACAGTAAGATGTGCCAGGTTGAATTGGAGTGGAACATTGGCTAATGTTGATCTTGAGTTGTGCCCATAGCTGTGCGCAGGGGCATTCGAGGAAAATGTGGGTTGTTATTTCTGGGGCCATGTGGCATTGCGTAGATAAGTTGGATTGAATAATACCTAATCATGAGAGATAGGTTGAAGTTGGGAGGCGGTTGTGTTAAAGTAACCATAGAAAGAAAGAATGTTTTGGGGGAAGTTGGAGTTTCCAAATCCATTTGTAGGAGAAAGGATGACTGCTTAGTAGTAAAAGACATGTGTAGCTGGATTTGACTGAATAATTCCCATCCTTAGTCAGGTTCCAAAAAATCTGATCATAGATGTGGTGAAATGTTGACATATAAATACGCTTAATAAGGGCAAGTACATCCTGGGATGTTTCGTGTAACGACCCGGCCTGTTGTTTTGCGTTTTAGAACCCCGTGTCCCTATATGAGACTTTCTGTAGTTGCTTTTACTGACTTATGACTTGCGGGGACGGGTGGTTCGAGGTTTAGAGGAGTTTAGAATGGTTTAGGAATGCTTAGTTCCTTAAGATTGGCCTTTAAGGCCAAGTTTGACTTCGGTCAACATTTTTAGTAAACGATCTCAGAATCGAGATTCGAAGGTTCCGACAGGTTCGTATGATGATTTGACTTGGGTGTATGTTGGAAACGAGTTTTGGATGACCAGGGAGCATTTCGGCGCCTAATAGTGAAATAAGAATTTCCTTAAGTTCAAATTGAGGTTTGGAACGTGTTTTTGTGTTATCGAAGTCCAAACGGAATTCCGAGACCAGGAATAGTCTCGTTATGTCATTTATGACTTGCTTGCAAAATTTGGTGCCATTTCGAGTAGTATAGGTAGGTTCGGCGTAATGAAAGCGAATTCAAGAACTTAAAAGTTCTTAAGTTTGATTAAATAGGTTTTGGGGTATGATTTTTAGATTTATCGTTGTTTTGGACATTCCAATGGCTCGAGGGAGTCCGTATTATGATTTAGGACTTGTTATTATATTTGGACGGGGTCTCGTGTGGGCCCAGATGCCATTCGGGCACCGAACGAGGCAAAAAATAGCCTTAAATGACTGCTGGTGAACCAGATTTGGTGCGACCGCACATGCGGAGGGCTAGCTACAGGTGCGAGACCGCTTCTGCGGTCCCAGCCTCACAGGTGCGACCCTAGGTGTTGTTGCCCATTTTCGCAGGTGCAGATCATTTTTCGCAGAAGCGGAGCCGCAGGTGCGGACTCCGCTCCGCAGGTGCAAAACCTGGCCCCTTTCCCCTCCTCCGCAGATGCGAGATTTTTCTCGCAGGTGCAGTCCTCGAGCCGCAGGTGCGAAAAGCCTGTAGGCAGTGAGGTTCGTTTTAAATACAGAAATTAGCCATTTTTGATCACTTTTCTTCATCTTTGGGAGATTTTGAGAGCATGCAAGGAAGGTATTTGACCTAGCTACTGTAAGGTAAGTAATTCCTACTACAAATTAAGCTTAACACTTGAATTCCTTGGTAGTTTAACACATTAAACTAGTAGAAATCATGGGTTAGAGTAATACCTAGGTTTTTATGAAAATGAGAGAATCACCAAAGAATTAGTTATGAAATCATGCAAAACCTATATAATTTTGATCCTTAGGCTATGGGTGATTGTTTTCCTTGCAATTTTCCAGAATCCGAGCATGTGGGCCGGGGGTGTATCTTAGGATTTTTGAATTTAGGTTGGAGTGATCATCTAAATAAGAGAATTATGGACTTTTGAGCATAGATTTACTTGTTAATGTAATGTTTGACTAGCTTCGAGTTCTTGGGCGACAAATTTGGAGTTCGGGCGCATTCTTGACCCAGGAAGTAGACTTGACACGAGGTAAGTCTCCTTTCTAACCTCGTAAGAGGGAATTATCCCCATAATTGAAATAAACGATTATGTGTGATTAATTGCGGGGACTACGTACGTACGATATGACGAGAGTCCGTGCGTTGTGACTATTCTTGATATGTCCGGGTAGTTAGGCTCACACCATGCCTTGTGAATTTCATAATTTACTATATGCCTTGTAATTCCTTTGTATGCAAATTTGTTTTCATGAAATTCTCCTGATAGGTGTTTTTAGGCGAATCATTATTATTTTGGAAAAAGAATTTAAGTAAAACTATTATGTTTATGTGTGACCGCTTCGCAATATATATATATATATATTCCGCGAGCAGAGTTATTATTTCCCCTACTCTCATGGGAGCGGGCCGTACGCCACGACAGGTTAATAGATGCATCTATGGTTCACGCCATTCGACGCTCTGGCAGTGCACATTTACTATTATGTTGTCCCAAACCGTACCTTTTGATTTATTGTGCGCATGCTACTTGTTTGATATTATTCATGACCTAAAACTGTTAAATGACTTGAAATAATAGATTTGCAATTTGTATGTTAGAGTTTCGACTCGAAGTAGGTTTCGTGACAGGCTAGATATTCACTGTTCTATTATTCATGTGTACTTGTTACTCTCTTTAATTTATACACATAATTATACTGTTTGACCCTAGTAAGTGTCAAGTCTACATCTCGTCACTACTTCTTTGAGATTAGACTGGATACTTACTGGGTACATATTATTTATGTACTCATGCTACGCTCCGTTCTTAATTGTACAGGTTCTAAGGCAGGTGCATCTGGGTATCAGCCTGGAGTTCGTCCCTGACATATATACCTGGTCGAGGCTTCACGGTGAGTTTCTTCCCTTGAAGACTTCAGCAGCACCTTGGGGTTTCCTTTCTTTTGTGATTTCTGTCTATATTTCCTCAAACAGTAGGACAAACTTGTATTCTTTTGGATTCTCACTCTGCTAGATGCCTGTAAACTTGTGACACTAGTTCCTGGCACATTCACACGTTAGTACACATTATTTTGGGATGTAAATATTAATTTATGAAACTTATGGTTATTCTGTATAAAATTGGCCTAAGTTACTCGCTTTTGCCTAATGTCTTAATTCAAACCAAGAAATTGATGGAAAAATGTTTTGGTAAATTAAATGAAACTCCCTAGTAAATTGTCGTTGGCTTTCCTGACAATGGTGTTGGGCGCCATCGCGACCTGGTTTAGGATTCGGGTCGTGACATTTCGAATGGAAGATGATAAAAATGCCAGTGGCCGTCATGGTAGTAATTTGCTAACCAATTATGCTCTTCTTGGGATGGAAACGACCCATAAATACAAGATCGAAGCGTGAAATTATGTTGTATCCAAGTGTTAGTCCAGAATTTAATGTGGTGGCCATTGGCAATATTCCATTTATATCCCAGACGGCAGTAAGACCATCCTTTAATGAGATTTTCCAAGTAGCGGAAGCAGATCATTTTGTTGCTTTGTTTGGGCGTATGTATATATTTCTTAGAAAGTTAGCCCACAAATGGTTTTGATTTTGAAAGAATCGCCATGCTAGGCTAGCCAGTAGAGCTTGATTTTTGGTTGCAAGGTGTTGGATACCCAGCCCGCCCTGTTCCAGGGGTTGTGCTACCCTATTCCATTTAAGTAAGTGTAGCTTTTTCCTTTGGGGAGTTGTGCCCCATAGAAATTTTCTTTGGTATTGAGTTAGAGTAGAGAGAAAATTGCTAGGAATTGTAATATATTGCATGATATGATTAGGTAGATGGTTGAGGGTAGATCTAATAAGAGTATTGCGCCCGGCCCTTGAAAAAAGCGTATTTTCCATCCAGCTAATCTATTTTTAAAACTGTCTAATAGGAATTAAAAGTCATTTTTAGTGGTTTTTTTTATAGTAATAGGGAAACACAAATATCTACCAAAGTGCACTCCCTCATTCATATAAAATAGCTGTATAACCGATGTTTTTGTGTTTGTGGAGCAATTTTTGGAGAAGTAAATTTTTGATTTTTGGAAATTTATGGTTTGCCCAAAATGATTAGTAAATTGATTCAAAGTATTGATATTGGAATCACAAGTATTGGGGGTTATTTTGGCCGTTAGGATAATGTCATCGGCAAAGAACATGTTTGATATTGAAGGTCCCTTAGGGGGTATGACAATTGGTTGCCAAGAACGATAATCAACTGCAGTATTTATTTTGAGAGAGCATTTCTAGACATAGGATGAAAAGATATGGCGAAAGTGGATCACCTTGACGAATGCCCTTTGTAGGATGAAAAAATCAGTAGGGCTGCCATTTATTAGAATGGATGTCGAGGTTGTTGTGACACAAGACATGATGAGTTGGATGAAATTGGGAGGGAAGTTCAGGGTAGTTAAGGTATATGAGCCGTATGATGCGGTTCATGGACAACATGACCCAGGATGGTTATTTCCAGCGGATCCTGCCACATCTCAGGTGGGAAGGGGACCCATACCCCTACTGCCCAGGCCGCAGGGCATGCAACAACAGTATATCAGACCCCGAGTACACTGCCCGTGGGTGGGGTTCATCCAGCAGCAGCAGCACCTGAGCCTAGACCAGCTGCGAACGGCGATCCACATACGTTATTAAATAGATGGACCGGACTGCACCCTCCTGTCTTCGAAGGTGTGCATCATAAGGATGCACATGACTTTATTGATAGGTGCAGGGACAGACTGCACAACATGAGGATACTAGAGTCCCATGGAGTTGATTTCACTACCTTCCAGTTAGAGGGCAGGGCCCGCAGGTTGTGGCAGTCCTATATTCTTGGCAGACCGACAGATTCTCCTCCCATCACTTGGGAGCAGTTCACTCAGTTGTTCCTGGACAGATATATCCCATCCTATGAGAGGGAAGAGTTGCAGTATTAGTTTGAGCAGCTGGAGCAGGATCAGATGTCAGTGACTGACTACGAGGCTAGGTTTTCTGAGCTGTCTCGTCATGAACTCATGATACTTCCTACTGATGCAGAGAGAGTGAGGAGATTTGTAGTTGGGTTGCACTCAAATATTAGGGCCAACATGGTCTGAGAGGTGGAGAAGGGGACTCCTTATCATCTTGTGGTCGAAATTGCTCGGCGGATTGAGGGTTATCGATCGAGGGGCAGAGAGCAGAGTCAGCAGGATACGAGAGCTAGATTTTCTGGGTATTTCAGAGGTGCTCCAGCCAGGGTCAGAGGTTAGTTCGGTAGGGGCCAGCCTAGTAGGCCTCCATATTCAGCACCCCCACCACCTCCCTAAGGTGTTCTAGCGAGGCCTTATTTCAGCGCTATATCGGAGAGTTCTTACTGCCCGCCAGCTATTCAGAGTTCCTCTGGTGGATATTCTTGTCATCGGGGTCTTCTGGAACTTACTTCAGTGCTATGCCACAGAGTTCACATCGCCCTCCAGCTATTCAGGGATCTTCTTCAGGGCAGCAGGCCATGGTACCGGGAGGTTGTTATGAGTGTGGGGATCCAGGTCATATGAAGAGGTATTGCCCAGGCTTCGAGGCAAGGCAGTGTAGCCGGGTCACAAGCCTATGAGGTTAGCACCAACGGTTCGGCCACCCAGAGGTGGAGGACAGACTGGTAGGGGTCGTCCTAGAGGTGGAGGCCATGCAGGGAGAGCCCAGTCAGCTCCTGTCTATTCCGGTGGAGGTCAATCATCCGGCGCTCCAGCTAGATTTTATGTTATTCCGGCCAGATCAGATGCAGTGGCCTCAGATGCCGTGATCACATGTATTATTTTAGTATGCGGTAGTGATGCATCAGTATTATTTGATCCAGGACCCACTCATTCATATGTATCAGCCTGTTTGCTCATTTCCTGGATATTCCTCGTGAGTCCTTGGGTACTCCTGTTTATGTGTCCACTCCTGTGGGCGATTCTGTGGTTGTGGACCGAATTTATCGGTCCTGTGTAGTTACATTTTGTGGGTTCGAGACCAGAGAGGACCTCCTATTGCTTGATATGGTTGATTTTGAGGCCTGGGCAAGGATTGCCTATCTCCCTATCATGCCGTTCAATATTGCCATGCCAAGACTGTTACTGTAGCCATGCCTGAGTTGCCGAGATTGGAGTGGTGAGGTTCCTTAGTTAGTGCAGCAAGTCGGGTTATTTCCTTCCTGAAGGTTCGATATATGGTCGAGAAGGGTTGTTTGGCTTATCTTGCCTATGTGCGGGACACCACCGCCGAGTCTCCGACGATTGATTCAATGCCAGTAGTTCGAGAGTTTGCTGATGTATTCCCTTCAGACCTTCCAGGAATACCGCCGGACCGTGACATCGATTTTTACATTGACTTAGCTCCATGCACCCATCCTATATCTATTCCCCCATACCGTATGTCTCCGAAAGAATTGAAGGAATTGAAAGAGCAGTTTGAGGAGTTGTTGTCTAAGAGGTTTATCAGACCGAGCGTATCGCTTTGGGGTGCTCCAGTGTTATTTGTGAAGAAGAGGGATGGGACAATGCGGATGTGTATTGATTACCGCATGTTGAACATGGTCACCATCAACAACAAGTACTCGTTGTCGCGTATCGATGATTTGTTTGACCAGTTGCAGGGTGCTCGGGTGTTTTCTAAGATTGACTTGAGATCGGGTTACCATCAGCTGAAGATTCGGGACTCGAATGTTCCGAAGACTGCCTTTTGTACGAGATATGGTCATTATGAGTTCCTGGTGATGTCCTTTTGGCTTGACTAATGCCCCAGCAGCATTTATGGACTTGATGAACAGGGTGTTCGGGCCTTATATTGATTCTTTTGTCATAGTCTTTATTGATGACATTCTGATTTACTCATGTAGTCCGGGGGAGCACGAGCAACATTTGAGAGTTGTACTCCAGACTTTGCAAGGACAAGAGTTGTATGTTAAGTTCTCCAAGTGTGAGTTTTGGTTGGATTATGTGGCATTCTTGGGACATGTGGTATCCGGAGAGTCTATCAAGGTTGATCCTAAGAAGATTGAGGTAGTTCAGAGTTGGCCACGCCCTACTTCCGCTACAGAGATCAGGAGCTTCTTGGGTCTGGCAGGTTATTATCGCCGATTTGTGGAGGGTTTTTCATCCATTGCAGCTCCTCTGATTAGATTGACTCAGAAGAATGCCTCATTCTGATGGTCCGACGAGTGTGAGGCGAGCTTTCAGAAGCTCAAGACAACATTGACCTCAGCACCAGTTCTAGTATTTCCTTTTGGATCTGGGATGTATACAGTTTATTACGATGCTTCACGCGTCGGTTTGGAATGTGTGTTGATGCATGAGGGGCGAGTTATTGCATATGCCTCACGTCAGCTGAAGGTTCATGAGAAAAATAACCTTGTGCACGATTTGAAGTTGGCAGCGATTGTTCATGCTCTTAAGATTTGGAGGCACTATTTGTATGGGGTGCCTATGAGGTTTATACGGACCACCGCAGCTTGCAGCAATTGTTCAATAAGAGGGATCTCAATTTGAGGCAGCGCAGGTGGCTTGAGTTGCTGAAGGATGATGACATCACTATTCTTTATCATCCGGGCAAGGCGAATGTTATTGCGGATGCCTTAAGCAAAAAAACGGAGAGTATGGGTAGCCTGGCTTACATTTCAGCGGAGGAGAGACCTCTAGCTTTGGACATTTAGTCCTTGGCTAATCATTTGGTGAGGTTGGACCTTTCAAAGCCCAGCCGAGTTCTTGTACATGTGGTTTCTCAATCATAATTATTGGGGGAGATCAGGGCTCGACAGTTTGATGATCCGCACTTTGTGGCTCTCCGGGAGACAGTGGTATAGGGTGGTGCCAAGGAGGTTTCTATTGGCGAGGATGGTGTTCTGACACTTCAGGGTCGCTTATGTGTCCCTAATGTTGATGACCTAAGGGAGAAAACCAGCAGTTTTTCCTAATGCCAACCAAACATACCAACACGTCACATATGATCATTCAAACTTAATTGCACCCTCGGAACACCAAAACTAACATCAAAACACCAAAATCACCTCGGGTTCAAGCCTAAGAACTTTCAAATTTTCGAAAATCCACCAAAGATGCCGAAACTATCCAAAGCAACTCCGATTGACTTGAAATTTTGCAGACATATCCAAAATGACATTATGAACCTGTTCCAACTATCGGAATTCCATTCCGACCCCGATAGCCTATTTTCCACTGCCGATCGGAAACCGCCAAAAACTAACTTTCGCCAATTCAAGCCTAATTCTACACTGGACATCACAAAAATATTCTGATCACACTCCTAAGTCCCAAATCACCTAACAAAAATATTAGAGCCATAAAATCCACATTCCGAGGTTTGGAGAAGTTTGGAATGGTTTAGTAACGCTTAGTTCCTTAAGGTTGGCCTTTAAGGCCAAGTTTGACTTCAGTCAATATTTTAAGTAAACGACCTCAGAATCGAAAATCGAAGGTTCCGACAGGTTCCTATGATAATTTTGGACTTAGGTGTATGTTAGGAACGGGTTTTTGATAACCCGGGAGCATTTCGACGCCTAATAATGAAATAAGAATTTCCTTAAGTTCAAATTTAGGTTTGGAATGTGTTTCTGTGTTATCGAGGTCCAAACAGAATTCCGAGATCGGGAATAGTCCCGTTATGTGATTTATAAATTGCTTGCAAAATTTGGTGCCATTTCGAGTAGTATAGGTAGGTTCGGCGTAATGAAAGCGAATTCAAGAACTTAAAGTTCTTAAGTTTGATCCAATAGGTTTTGGGGTATGATTTTTAGATTTAGCGTTGTTTCGGACATTCCAAAGGCTCGTGGAGTTTGTATTATGATTTAGAACTTGTTATTAAATTTGTACGCGGTCTCGGGTGGGCCCAGATTCCATTCGAGCATCGAACGAGGCAAAAAACAACCTTAAATGACTGCTGGTGCACTAGATTTGGTGCGACCGCACCTGCGGAGGGCTAGTCGTAGGTGCGAGACCGCTTCTGCTGTCACGACCATAAATCCTAACAGATCGTGATGGCGCCTGTCGTGGAACTAGGCTAGCCAACCATCACATAACTACCCATTCATTTGATTATAGTAATTCACAATTCAATAAAAAACAACAACATATCATAAAATAAATTCTTTAAGTCTTAGAGCCCCATTAATAGTCTAAACAACTCTAAGAAAAACCTCCCAAGACTGGAGTCAACATGGTCACGAGCATCTACGAAATAAAACTAACTTTACTAACGTCTTAAATAATGTCTAGGAATGATATGCTAAAACTAAATAAGGAAGGGAAATGGAGAAGCTGTAGACGCTGGACAACTACCTCGAAATCCCGTCAAACTACAGCTAACGAATAGAAACAGCTACTGCTCCGAGCCGGTACCTGGATCTGTGCACAAAGGCACAAGGAGTAATGATAAGTACGTCAACTCAGTAGTAATGAAAATAAATCGCAGTCTGAGAAAATACGAAACACACAGCACAAATACACCAATTCACAAAAACAGTAAAACACTAAGTCACCGCAAAGTATTCATCAAATTCATAAGTTCGAAAACCGTTTTCCAGAAATCCTTTGAACAAATATAATTTTTCAACATATATATCTCACTAAAACTCTCAGTAAAAACCAATTTGAAAACGAAGTGAATCATAGTTCAAAATCTCAGTAAAATCATCATAAATCTTCCCCTCGGGCCATAATCATTTCTCGTAACAATTTCCCTCAGTATCAGCCCATAAGGCAACCTCACAGTCACTCAATATTAGCCCATCAGGCAACCTCACAGTCCCTCAATATTAGCCCATCATCCAACCTCACAATCACTCAATATTAACCCATCAGGCAACCTCACAATCACTCAATATCAGCCCCGCGGGCAACATCACTCATTAGGTACCTGCGCTCACTGGGGGTGTGTATAGACTTAGTGATATATAGCCCAATTATTTCTTCACTACGATCGCGGGAGTCCCCACGCGATAGCGAATACCATTTTCCACTGACCCTCAACTTGCTCACTACGATCGCAACCTGAGCTACGTGATCGCGATGCTCAATATTCCTGGCCTATGCGATCGCGTCCCCCATCACGCGATCGCGAAGAACCCTTTCACTTCCTCACGCCCCCCTCCCCTCTCTTACTCTACGCGATCGCGACTTATCCCACGCGATCACACTGAACAGACTCCAGTGCTACGTGATTTCACCCCATACTCTGCGATCACGAAGAACAAAAATGGCCAATCCTCAGATTACTCTACGCGATCGTGGACCAAGACATGCGATCACGATGACCATTTTGCTGCACTAACACCAGAAAACCAGCAGTTTTTCCTAAGGCCAACCAAACATATCAACACGTCACATATGATCATTCAAACTCAGTTGCATCCTCGGAACACCAAAACTAACATCAAAACACCAAAATCACCTCGGGTTCAAGCCTAAGAACTTTCAAATTTTCGAAAATCTACCAAAGATGCCGAAACTATCCAAAACAACTCCGATTGACCTAAAATTTTGCAGACATATCCATAATGAAATTATGAACCTGTTTCAACTGTCGTAATTCCATTCCGACCCCGATAGCCTATTTTCCACTGCCGACCGGAAATCGCCAAAAACTAACTTTCGCCAATTCAAGCCTAATTCTACACCGGACATCACAAAAATATTCTGATCACACTCCTAAGTCCCAAATCACCTAACAAAAATATTCAAGCCATAAAATACGCATTCCGAGGTTTGGAAGAGTTTTGAATGGTTTAGTAACGCATAGTTCCTTAAGGTTGGCATTAAAGGCCAAGTTTGACTTCGGTCAACATATTAGCTAAACGACCTCGGAATCAAGAATCGAATGTTCTGACAGGTTCCTATGATAATTTTGGACTTGGGTGTATGTTAGGAACGGGTTTTGGATAAACTGGGAGCGTTTCGACGCCTAATAATGAAATAAGAATTTCCTTAAGTTCAAATTTAGGTTTGGAACGTGTTTCTATGTTATCGAGGTCCAAACAGAATTCCGAGACCGGGAATAGTTCAGTTATGTGATTTATAAATTGCTGGCAAAATTTGGTGCCATTCCGAGTAGTATAGGTAGGTTCGGCGTAATGAAAGCGAACTCAAGAACTTAAAGTTCTTAACTTTGATCCAATAGGTTTTGGGGTATGATTTTTATATTTAGCATTGTTTCGGTCGTTCCAAAAGCTCGAGGGGTCCATATTATGATTTAGGACTTGTTATTATATTTGGACAGAGTCTCGGGTGGACCCAGATGCCATTCTAGCATCGAACAAGGCAAAAAATAGCCTTAAATGACTGCTGGTGCACCAGATTTGATGCGACCGCACCTCCGGAGGGCTAGCCGTAGGTGCGAGACCGCTTCTGCTGTCACGACCATAAATCCTAATAGGTCGTGATGGCGCCTGTCGTGGAACTAGGCTAGCCAACCATCACATAACTACCCATTCATTCGATTATAATAATTCACAATTCAATAATAAACATCAACATATCATAAAATAAATTCTTTAAGTCTTAGAGTCCCATTAATAGTCTAAACAACTCTAAGAAAAACCTCCCAAGACTGGAGTCAACATGGTCACGAGCATCTACGAAATAAAACAAACTCTAGTAACGTCTTAAATAAACTCTAGGAATGATATGCTAAAATTAAATAAGGAAAGGAAAATGAGAAGCTGTGGACGCTGCACAACTACCTCGAAATCCCGTAAAACTACAGCTAACGAATAGAAACAGCTACTGCTCCGAGCCGGTACCTGGATCTGTGCACAGAGGCACAAGGAGTAATGATAAGTACGTCAACTCAGTAGTAATGAAAATAAATCGCAATCTGAGAAAATACGAAACACACAGCTCAAATACACCAATTCACAAAAACAGTAAAACACCAAGTCACCGCAAAGTATTCATCAAATTCATAAGTTCGAAAACCGTTTTCCAGAAATCCTTTGAAACAAATATAATTTTTCAACATATATATCTCAGTAAAACACTCAGTAAAAATCAATTTTAAAACGAAGTGAATCATAGTTCAAAATCTCAGTAAAATAATCATAAATCTTCCCCTCGGGCCATAATCATTTCTCGCAACAATTTCCCTCAGTATTAGCCCATCAGGCAACCTCACAGTCAGTCAATATTATCCCATCAGGCAACCTCACAGTCACTCAATATTAGCCCATCAGGCAACCTCACAGTCACTCAATATTAACCCATCAGGCAACCTCACAATCACTGAATATCAGCCCCGCTGGCAACATCACTCATTAGGTACCTCCGCTCACTGAGGGTGTGTACAGACTTAGTGATATATAGCCCAATTATTTCTTCACTGCAATCGCGGGAGTCCCCACGCGATAGCGAACAACATTTTCCACTGACCCTCAACTTACTCACTGCGATCGCAACCTGAGCTACGTTATCGCGATGCTCAATATTCCTGGCCTATGCGATCGCGTCCCCCATCACGCGATCGCGAAGAACACTTTAACTTCCTCACGCCCCCCCCCTCTCTTACTCTACGCGATCGGGACTTATCCCAGGCGATCATATTGAACAGACTCCAGTTCTACGTGATCGCACCCCATACTCTGCGATCACGAAGAACAAAAATGTCGAATGCTCAGATTACTCTACGCAATCGTGGACCAAGCCATGCGATCGCGATGACCATTTTGCTGCACTGACACCAGAAAACCAGCAGTTTTTCTTAAGGCCAACCAAACATACCAACATGTAACATATGATCATTCAAACTTAGTTGCACCCTCGGAACACCAAAACTAACATCACAAAACCAAAATCACCTCGGGTTCAAGCCTAAGAACTTTCAAATTTTTTAAAATCCACCAACGATGCTGAAACTTTACAAAACAACTGCGATTGACCTACAATTTTGCAGACATACCCAAAATGACATTATGAATCTGTTCCAACTATCGGAATTCCATTCCGACCCCGATAGCCTATTTTTCACTGCCGACCGGAAATCGCCAAAAACTAACTTTCGCCAATTCAAGCCTATTCTACACCGGACATCACAAAAATATTCTGATCACACTCCTAAGTCCCAAATCACCTAAAAAATATTTGAGCCATAAAATCCGCATTACGAGGTTTGTAGGAGTTTGGAATGCTTTAGTAACGCTTAGTTCCTTAAGGTTGGCCTTTAAGGCAAAGTTTGACTTCAGTCAACATTTTTAGTAAACGACCTCGGAATCGAGAATCGAAGGTTCCGACAGGTTCGTATGATAATTTTGGACTTGGGTGTATGTTCGGAACGGGTTTTGGATAACCCGGCAGCGTTTCGACGCCTAATAAGGAAATAAGAATTTCCTTAAGTTCAAATTGAGGTTTGGAACGTGTTTCTGTGTTATCGAGGTCCAAACTGAATTCCGAGACCGGGAATAATCCCGTTATGTCATTTATGAATTGCTTGAAAAATTTGGTGCCATTTCGAGTAGTATAGGTAGGATCGGCGTAATGAAAGCGAATTCAAGAACTTAAAGTTCTTAAGTTTGATCCAATAGGTTTTGGGGTATGATTTTTTAATTTAGCAGTGTTTCGGACGTTCCAAAGGCTCGAGGAGTCCGTATTATGATTTAGGACTTGTTATTATATTTGGACAAGGTCTCGGGTTGGCCCAGATGCCATTCGGGCATCGAACGAGGCAAAAAATAGCCTCAAATGACTGCTGGTGCACCAGATTTGGTGCGACCGCACCTCTAGAGGGCTAGCCGTAGGTGCGAGACCGCTTCTGCTGTCACGAACACAAATCCTAACAAGTCGTGATGGCGCCTATCGTGGAACTAGGCTAGCCAACCATCACATAACTACCCATTCATTCGATTATAATAATTCACAATTCAATAATAAACAACAACATATCATAAAATAAATTCTTTAAGTCTTAGAGCCCCATTAATTGTCTAAACAACTCTAAGAAAAACCTCCCAAGACTAGAATCAACATGGTCACGAGCATCTACGAAATAAAACTAACTCTACTAAAGTCTTAAATAAAGTCTAGGAATGATATGCTAAAACTAAATAAGGAAGGGAAATGGAGAAGCTGTAGACGCTGGACAGCTACCTCGAAATCCCATCAAACTGCAGCTAACGAATAGAAACAGCTACTGCTCCGAGCCGGTACCTAGATCTGTGCACAGAGGCACAAGGAGTAATGATGAGTACGTCAACTCAGTAGTAATGAAAATAAATCGCAGTCTGAGAAAATACGAAACACACAGCACAAATACACCAATTCACAAAAACAGTAAAACACCAAGTCACCACAAAGTATTCATCAAATTCATAAGTTCGAAAATCGTTTTAAAGAAATCCTTTGAAACAAATATAATTTTTCGACATATATATCTCAGTAAAACTCTCAGTAAAAATCAATTTGAAAACGAAGTGAATCATAGTTCAAAATCTCAGTAAAATCATCATAAATCTTCCCCTCGGGCCATAATCATTTCTCGTAACAATTTCCCTCAGTATCAGCCCATCATGCAACCTCACAGTCACTCAATATTAGCCCATCAAGCAACCTCACAGTCACTCAATATTAGCCCATCAGGCAAACTCACAGTCACTCAATATAAACCCATCAGGCAACCTCACAATCACTCAGTATCAGCCCCGCGGGCAACATCACTCATTAGGTACCTGCGCTCACTGGGGGTGTGTATAGACTCAGTGATATATAGCCCAATTATTTCTTCACTACGATCGCGGGAGTCCCCACACGATAGCGAATAACATTTTCCACTGACCCTCAACTTGCTCACTACGATCGAAACCTGAGCTACGTGATCGCGATGCTCAATATTCCTGGCCTATGCGATCGCGTCCCCCATCACGCGATCGCGAAGAACACTTTCCCTTCCTCACGCCCCCCCCCCTCTCTTACTCTACGCGATCGCGACTTATCCCTTGCGATCACACCGAAAAAACTCCAGTGCTACGTGATCGCACCCCATACTCTGCGATCATGAAGAACAAAAATGACCAATCCTCAGATTACTCTACGCGATCGTGGACCAAGCCGTGCGATCGCGATGACCATTTTGCTGCACTGATACCAGAAAACCAGCAGTTTTTCCTAAGGCCAACCAAACATACCAACATGTCACATATGATCATTCAAACTTAGTTGCACCCTCGGAACACCAAAACTAACATCAAAACACCAAAATCACCTCGGGTTCAAGCCTAAGAACTTTCAAATTTTTGAAAATCCACCAAAGATGCCAAAACTATCCAAAACAACTCCGATTGACCTAAAATTATGCAGACATATCCAAAATGACATTATGAACTTGTTCCAACTATCGGAATTCCATTCTGACCCCGATAGCCTATTTTCCACTGCCGACCGGAAATCGCCAAAAACTAACTTTCGCCAATTCAAGCCTAATTCTACACCGGACATCACAAAAATATTCTGATCACACTCCTAAGTCCCAAGTCACCTAACAAAAATATTCGAGCCATAAAATCCGCATTCCGAGGTTTGGAATTGTTTAGTAATGCTTAGTTCCTTAAGGTTGGCCTTTAAGGCCAAGTTTGACTTCGGTCAACATTTTAGGTAAACGACCTCGGAATCGAGAATCGAAGGTTTCGACAGGCTCCTATGATAATTTTGGACTTAGGTGTATGTTAGGAACGGGTTTTGGATAACCCGGGAGCATTTCGACGCCTAATAATGAAATAAGAATTTCCTTAAGTTCAAATTTAGGTTTGGAATGTGTTTCTGTGTTATCGAGGTCCAAACAGAATTCCGAGATCGGGAATAGTCCCGTTATGTGATTTATAAATTGCTTGCAAAATTTGGTGCCATTTCGAGTAGTATAGGTAGGTTCGGCGTAATGAAAGCGAATTCAAGAACTTAAAGTTCTTAAGTTTGATCCAATAGGTTTTGGGGTATGATTTTTAGATTTAGCGTTGTTTCGGACATTCCAAAGGCTCGTGGAGTTTGTATTATGATTTAGAACTTGTTATTAAATTTGTACGCGGTCTCGGGTGGGCCCAGATTCCATTCGAGCATCGAACGAGGCAAAAAACAACCTTAAATGACTGCTGGTGCACTAGATTTGGTGCGACCGCACCTGCGGAGGGCTAGCCGTAGGTGCGAGACCGCTTCTGCTGTCACGACCATAAATCCTAACAGGTGGTGATGGCGCCTATCATGGAACTAGGCTAGCCAACCATCACATATCTACCCATTTATTCGATTATAATAATTCACAATTCAATAATAAACACCAACATATCATAAAATAAATTCTTTAAGTCTTAGAGCCCCATTAATAGTCTAAACAACTCTAAGAAAAACCTCCCAAGACTGGAGTCAACATGGTCACGAGAATCTACGAAATAAAACAAACTCTACTAACGTCTTAAATAATGTCTAGGAATGATATGCTAAAACTAAATAAGGAAGGGAAATGGAGAAGCTGTGGACGCTGGACAGCTACCTTGAAATCCCGTAAAACTGCAGCTAACAAATGGAAACAGCTACTGCTCCTAGCCGGGTACCTGGATCTGTGCACAGAGGCACAAGGAGTAATGATGAGTACGTCAACTCAGTAGTAATGAAAATAAATCGCAGTCTGAGAAAATACGAAACACACAGCACAAATACACCAATTCACAAAAACAGTAAAACACCAAGTCACCGCAAAGTATTCATCAAATTCATAAGTTCGAAAACCATTTTCCAGAAATCCTTTGAAACAAATATAATTTTTCAACATATATATCTCAGTAAAACTGTCAGTAAAAATTAATTTGAAAACGAAGTGAATCATAGTTCAAAATCTCAGTAAAATCATCATAAATCTTCCCCTCGGGCCATAATCATTTCTCGTAACAATTTCCCTCAGTATCAGCCCATCAGGAAACCTCACAGTCACTCAATATTAGCCCATCAGGCAACCTCACAGTCACTCAATATTAGCCCATCAGGCAATCTCACAGTCACTCAATATTAACCCATCAGGCAACCTCACAATCGCTCAATATCAGCCCCGCGGGCAACATTACTCATTAGGTACCTGCGCTCACTGGGGGTGTGTACAGACTAAATGATATATAGCCCAATTATTTCTTCACTGCGATCGCGGGAGTCCCCACGCGATAGCGAACAACATTTTTCACTGACCTTCAACTTGCTCACTGCAATCGCAACCTGAGCTACGTTATCGTGATGCTCAATATTCCTGGCCTATGTGATCGCGTCCCCCATCACGCGATCGCAAAGAACACTTTAACTTCCTCACGCCCCCCCCCCTCTATTACTCTACGAGATCGCAACTTATCCCACGCGATCACGCTGAACAGACTCCAGTGCTACGTGATTGCACCCCATACTCTGCGATCGCGAAGAACAAAAATGGCCAATCCTCATATTACTCTACGCGATCGTGGACCAAGCCATGCGATCGCGATGACCATTTTGCTGCTACACTGACACCAGAAAACCAACAAATTTTCCTAAGGCCAACCAAACATACCAACACGTCACATATGATCATTCAAACTTATTTGCACCCTCGGAACACCAAAAGTAACATCAAAACACCAAAATCACCTCGGGTTCAAGCCTAAGAACTTTTAAATTTTCTAAAATCCACCAACGATGCCGAAACTATCCAAAACAACTCCGATTGACCTGAAATTTTGCAGACATACCCAAAATGACATTGTGAACCTGTTCCAACTATCGGAATTCCATTCCGACCCTGATAGCCTATTTTCCACTGCCAAACGAAAAACGCCAAAAACTAACTTTCGCCAATTCAAGCCTAATTCTATACCGGACATCACAAAAATATTCTAATCACACTCCTAAGTCCCAAATCACCTAACAAAAATATTTGAGCCATAAAATCCGCATTCCGAGGTTTGGAGGAGTTTGGAATGGTTTAGTAACGCTTAGTTCCTTAAGGTTGGCCTTTAAGGCCAAGTTTGACTTCGATCAACATTTTTAGTAAACGACCTCGGAATCGAGAATCGAAGGTTCCGACAGGTTCATATGATAATTTTGGACTTGGGTGTATATTCGAAACAGGGTTTGGATTACCTGGGAGCGTTTCGACGCCTAATAATGAAATAAGAATTTCCTTAAGTTCAAATTGAGGTTTGGAATGTGTTTCTGTGTTATCGAGGTCCAAATAGAATTTCGAGATCGGGAATAGTCCCGTTATGTCATTTATGAATTGCTTGCAAAAGTTGGGGCTATTCCGAGTAGTATAGGTAGGTTCGCCGTAATGAAAGCGAATTCAAGAACTTAAAGTTCTTAAGTTTGATCCAATAGGTTTTGTGGTATGATTTTTAGATTTATCAGTGTTTCGGACGTTCCAAAGGCTCGAGGAGTCCGTATTATTATTTAGGAATTGTTATTATATTTGGACAGGGTCTCGGGTTGGCCCAGATGCTATTCGGGCATCGAACGAGGCAAAAAACAGCCTTAAATGACTGCAAGTGCACCAGATTTGGTGCGACCACACCTGCAGAGGGCTAGCCGTAGGTGCGAGACCGCTTCTGCTGTCACGACCCCAAATCCTAACAGGTCGTGATGGAGCCTATCATGAAACTAGGCTAGCCAACCATCACATAACTACCCATTCATTCGATTATAATAATTCACAATTCAATAATAAACAACAACATATCATAAAATAAATTCTTTAAGTCTTAGAGCCCCATTAATAGTCTAAACAACTCTAAGCAAAACCTCCCAAGACTGGAGTCAACATGGTCACAAGCATCTACGAAATAAAACTAACTCTACTAACGTCTTAAATAAAGTCTAGGAATAATATGCTAAAACTAAATAAGGAGGGGAAATGGAGAAGTTGTGGACGCTGGACAGCTACCTCGAAATCCCGTAAAACTGCAGCTAACGAACAGAGACAGCTACTGCTCCGAGCCGGTAGCCAGATCTCTGCACAGAGGCACAAGGAGTAATGATGAGTACGTCAACTCAGTAGTAATTAAAAAAAATCGCAGTCTGAGAAAATACGAAACACACAACACAAATACACCAATTCACAAAAACAGTAAAACACCAAGTCAACGCAAAGTTTTCATCAAATTCATAAGTTCGAAAACCGTTATCCAGAAATCCTTTGACACAAATATAATTTTTCAACATATACATCTCAGTAAAACTCTAAGCAAAAATCAATTTGAAAACGAAGTTAATCATAGTTCAAAATCTCAGTAAAATCATCATAAATCTGCCCCTCGGGCCATAATCATTTCTCGTAAAAATTTCTCTCAGTATCAGCCCATCAGGCAACCTCACAGTCACTCAATATTAGCCCATCAGGCAACCTCACAGTCACTCAATATTAGCCCATCAGGAAACCTCATAGTCACTCAATATTAGCCCATCAGGCAACCTCACAATCACTCAGTATCAGCCCCGCGGGCAACATCACTCATTAGGTACCTGCACTCACTGGGGGTGTGTACAGACTCAATGATATATAGCCCAATTAATTCTTCACTGCGATCGCGGGAGTCCCCATGCTATCGCGAAGAACAGTTTCCACTAACCCTCAACTTGTTCACTGCGATCGCAACCGGAGCTACGTGATCGCGATGCTCATTATTCCTGGCCTATGCGATCGCATCCCCCATCACGCGATCGCGAAGAACACTTTCACTTCCTCATGGCCCCCCTCTCTCTTACTCTACGCGATCACGACTTATCCCACGCGATCACACTGAACAGACTCCAGTGCTACGCGATCGCACCCCATACTCTGCGATCGCGAAGAACAAAAATGGCCAATCCTCAGATTACTCTACGCGATCGTGGACCAAGCCATGCGATGACCATTTTGCTGCTACAGTGACACCAGAAAACCAACAGTTTTTCCTAAGGCCAACCAAACATACCAACACGTCACATATGATCCTTCAAACTTAGTTTCACCCTCAGAACACCAAAACTAACATCAAAACACCAAAATCACCTCGGGTTCAAGCCTAAGAACTTTCAAATTTCTAAAATCCACCAACAATGCCGAAACTATCCAAAACAACTCCGATTGACCTGAAATTTTGCAGACATATCCAAAATGACATTATGAACCTGTTCCAACTCCGACCCCGATAGCCTATTTTCCACTGCCGACCGGAAATCACCAAAAACTAACTTTCGCCAATTCAAGCCTAATTCTATACAGGACATCAAAAAAATATTCTGATCACACTCCTAAGTCCCAAATCACCTAACATAACTATCCGAGCCATAAAATCCGCATTCCGGGGTCGTTTACTAATAAGTCAACTCTCAGTTGACTTTTCAAACTTTAAAGCTATTTTTAAAGACTAAATGATTAAACTCTCACTACGACCATTTCGATTTCAATCCTACCAACTCTAACACATCAATAACAGATTAACCAACCTATAACAAGTCAATAACAGTAATTATAATGCAGGTTCTACATAACGACAGACTAGGTCGTTACATTCTCCCCCTCTTAAACAAACATTCGTCCTCGAACGGGTCGAGAAACATACCTGGAGTCTCAAACAAGTGAGGATATTTACTTTGCATCTCCCGCTCGGTCTCCCAAGTAGCCTCTTCCATTGGCTGACCTCTCCACTGTACTTTCACTAAATCTATATCCTTGGACCTCAACTTTCTAACCTCGCGAGCCAAAATTGCTACTGGCTCTACCTCTTATGACATATCACCCTCAAAGATGAACTGTGCTGAAGTCTAAAACATGAGACGGGTCACCAACATATTTCCTGAGCATCGACACATGAAATACCTGATAAACACTCGATAAGCTGGGTGGCCAGGCGAGTCTGTAAGCCACCTCTCCAACCTTCTGAAGTACCTCAAAAGGACCAATAAACCGAGGAATCAGCTTTCCTCTCTTTCTGAACCTCATAACACCCTTCACGGGTGATACCTTCAGCAGTACCTTATCACCTTCCATAAATGACACATCCTGTACCTTCTGGTCCGCATAACTCTTCTGCCTAGACTGGCCCGTGCGAAGTCGCTCCTGAATCAACTTCACCTTCTCCAACGCATCCTGAATCAAATCTGTGCCCAATAACTTAGACTCACCAGGCTCAAACCAACCAACCGGAGATCTACACCTCCTACTATATAAAGCCTCATACGAGGCAATCTGAATACTGGACTGGTAGCTGTTATTATATGCAAACTCCGCTAGTGGCAGAAACGGATCCCATGAACCACAAAAATCAATCACACAAGCCCATAACATATCCTCAAAAATCTAAATAGTTCGTTCCGACTGCCCGTCGGTCTGAGGATGAAATGCAGTGCTTAACTCTACATCAGTACCCATACCTCTCTGTACGGCCCTCCAAAAATGAGATGTGAATTGTATACCTCTGTCAGAAATGATAGAAACCGGAACTCCATGCAACCGGACAATCTCCTTAATGTAAATATCAGCTAACCGCTCTGAAGTATAAGAATTACTGACATGAATGAAGTGCGCGGACTTGGTCAATCTATCCACAATGACCCAAATAGCATCAAAACCCTTCGAAGTCCATGGAAGCCCAACTACAAAGTCCATAGTAATTCGCTCCTACTTCCACCCCGGAATATCTAACCTCTGAAGCAACCCACCTGGTCTCTGGTGTTCATACTTGACCTGCTGGCAGTTGAGACATCGTGCTACATACTCAACAATATCTCTCTTTATCCGCCTCCACCAATACTGCTGTCTCAGATCCTGATACATCTTCGCGGCACCCGGATGAATAGAATACCGCAAGCTATGAGCCTCTGCTAATATAAACTCTCGAATACCCTCCACATTGGGCATGGAAATACGGCCTTGCATCCTCATAACTCTGTCATCACAAATAGTCACATCCCTGGCATCACCCCGACGAACTCTATCCTGAAGAACTAACAAGTGGCGAACATCATACTGACGAGCTTTAATCTGATCATAAAGAGAAGACCGGGAAGCCATGATAGCTAATACCCGCGGAGGGTTTGATAAATCCAATCTCACCAACTGACCCGCTAAAGCCTGAACATCAAGTGCTAACGGTTGCTCTGCTGTTGAAAGGTAAGCTAGACTCCCCAAACTATCGGCTCTGCGACTCAAGGCATCGGCCACTACATTGGCCTTTCTCGGTGATACAAAATAGTTAAGTCATAGTCCTTGAGTAGCTCTAACCACCTCCTCTGCCGCAATTCAAATCCTTCTGCCTCAGCAGGTACTGCAAGCTACGATGATCAGTGAAAATCTCACATTGTAGTCCATACAAATGATGCCGCCAAATCTTTAAGGCATGAACAATGACAGCTAACCCAAGATCGTGCACTGGATAATTCTTCTCGTGCGCCTACAACTGTCTCGACGCGTAGGAAATCACCCTACCGTCCTACATAAATACTACTCCCAAGACAGCTCTAGAAGCATCACAATATATTGTGTAAGAACCCGAACAAGTAGGCAAAACCAAAACTGGAGCTGTGGTTAATACTGACTTGAGCTTCTAAAAGCTCTCCTCACACTCATCGGACCATCTGAATGGAGCACCCTTCTGGGTCAATCTGGTCAAAGGTGAAGCAATAGATGAGAATCCTTCCACAAAGCGACGGTAGTATCCCGCCAAACCAAGGAAACTCCTAATCTCAATAGCTGAGGATGGTCTGGGCCAACTGTGCACGACTCAATCTTCTTTGGATCAACCTGAATACCCTCACTAGACACCACGTGCCCCAAGAAAGCTATTGAACCAAGCCAAAATTCACACTTGGAGAATTTTGCATAAAGCTTCTCCTCCCTCAACCTCTGTAACACAATCCTCAAGTGCTGAGCATGGTCTTCCTGGCTACAAGAATAAACCAGGATGTCATCAATGAACACAATGATGAACGGATCAAGGTAAGGCTAGAACACACTATTCATCAATTCCATGAACGCGGCTGGGGCATTGGTCAACCCAAATGACATAACCAGGAATTCATAATGACCATATCTGGTCCTGAAAGCCGTCTTCGGAATGTCAGAATCCAAAATCTTCAACTAATGATACCCCGACCTCAAATCGATCTTGGAGAACACCTTAACTTCCTGAAGCTGATCAAATAAGTCATCAATACGAGGCATAGGATACCGGTTTTTCACCATAACCTTATTCAGTGTCTATAATCATTACACAAATGCATGGAGCCATCTTTCTTTTTCACAAACAACACCGGTGCACCCCAAGGTGACACACTCGGCCGAATGAACCCCTTATCTAAGAGTTCGTGAAGCTGCTCTTTCAAATCTTTCAACTACGATGGTGCCATGCGGTAAGGTGGAATAGAGATAGGCTAAGTGTCTGGCACCAGGTCAATACCCCTGTCAGGTGGCATACCTGGCAGGTCTACAGGGAACACATACAGAAAATCACAGACTACAGGAACAGAATCAACAGATGGAGTCTCACTACTAACATCCCTCAAAAAAGCAAGATAAGATTCACACCCTTTCTCAATCATACGTTGAGCCTTTAAATAAGAAATCACTCTGCTACGAACATGCTCTGTAGACCCTCTCCACTCAACTCTCAGAACTCCGGGCATAACTAAGGTCACGATCTTAGCGTGACAATCAAGAATTGCATGACATGGGGATAAGCAATCCATGCTAAGAATTACATCAAAATCAACCATACTGAGGAACATCAAGTCCACTCGGGTCTCTAGACCCCCAATAGATACAAGACACGACCTAAACACACGGTCCACAACAATAGTATCTCCCACCGGAGTCAAAACATGAACAGACGTAACTAAAGACTCACGGGGCATATTCAGAAAGTGGTCAAAAAAGATGAAACATACGAGTACGTGGAACCAGGGTCAAATAAAGCCAAAGCATCATTGGGACAAATTGAAATAGTACCTGTAATCACCGCTTCTGATGCCATAGCATCAGGCCTAGCCGAAAGTGCATAAATACGTGGCTGGCCTCCACCAGCTCGACCTCCCCCTCTAGGGCGGCCTCTAGCTGCCTGACCACTACCCCTAGCTGTCTGGGTAGGTGATGATGTGACTAGGGTTGAAGCCGAGGGCTGAACCCTCTGCTGAGATGAACTACTAGGACGACGGGGACACTGCCTCCACTCATGTCCGAACTCTCCACACTCATAACAACTACCTGGAGCTGGAGATGAAAACTGACGAGAACCCCTGCCACCATGATAACCACCAGACGAACCTTGCATAGAAGCACCCTGATAAGATGAAGCTCGGGCGGAGCTCTGAGCTGGAAGGGCACTAAAAGATGAACGTCCCTGGTGAGAATTGTGAGGACCCTGCCCCGAAGATACACAACTATAAGCTGGGCGAACTGGCTGTGGAGGTCTACATGGATGGCCTCTATTGTGCTGAAACTGCCCTCTAGAAGGGGAACCACTGAAGCTACCTGATCCCCGAGGCCTCTTGACCTCCCTTTCCTCACGCTCCTGCCTACGAACCGACTCAATGTCCCAAGCAATGTCAACTACCTGCTCAAATGTAGCTCCAGACACTCTCTCTCTGGTCATCAAGATCTGATGCTAATAATTAAGACCATCTACAAACCTTTTAATCCTCTCCCTATCAGTAGGGACAAACTCAGAAGCATGTCTAGCTAACTCGGAAAACCTTATCTCGTACTGAGTAACTGACAACTCTCCTGGGCGCAGCTGCTCAAACTGTCTGCGTTGCTCCTCTCTGTGTGACTGATGAACATACTTCTCCAAAAAGATCGTGGAGAACTGTTGCCATATGAGTGGTGCTGAACCAACCGGCCTACGCCTCTCGAATGCCTCCCACCAAGTGAAAGCAGCACCCGCAAACTGAAATGTAGCAAACGAGACCCCACTGGTCTCCAAAATACCCACAGTACGCAATATCCTGTGGCATTTATCCAGAAAACCTTGGGCATCCTCACCCTCTATGCCGTTGAAAGTCGGAGGCTTAAATCTACTGAACCTCTCCAGCCTACGCTGCTCATCGTCGGGCATAGCTGGAACCATAAAATCCTGGACTGGGACAACCGGCTGAGCTAGGATTCTCCCGGTGTCTGAATACCTCGTACAACCTGCTTAGGTGTCCGGGCAGCTGGAGTCTGATTGCCTCCCCCGGCATGATCTGCAGTGGCAGTAGTGGACATAGAAACTGCCAGAGCTAAACTGGAACACACCGTCAATATCTGAGCCAGGGTCTCCTGAAGACCTGGAATAACAATAGGCACTGTCATTGCTTGAGCCTGTCCCGCTGGAGCACCATCGGCGGGAACCTTATCCTGAATGATGGGGGGTCCTGTGGTACTGTCCCGGCTGTTGCGCGGGCTGGTCCCCTAAATCCACCACGGCCTCGACCCCTTGTGGTTCTGGCTGGTGTCTGGTGACCCTGATCGGTACTGCGTGTCCTCACCATCTGTGAGAGAATGAAACAACATGAGTTTCGATTTCAAGAATTAATAGAATGGCACGAAAAAGTTCAAGAAATTGATATTTTTCCTAAGAGTTCTGCAGCCTCTCGAAGATAAGTACAGATGTCTTCGTACCGATCTGCAAGACTCTACTGAACCTACTCATGACCTTTGAGTCCTATGCAACCTAGAGCTCTGATACCAACTTGTCACGACCCCAAATCCTAACAGGTCGTGATGGTGCCTATCCTGGAACTAGGCTAGCCAACCATCACATAGCTACACATTCGTTAAATTATAATAATTCACAATTCAATAATAAACAGCAACGTATCATAAAATAAATTCTTTAAGTCTTAGCGCCCCAATAATAGTCTAAACAACTCTAAGCAAAACCTCCAAAGACTAGAGTCAACATGGTCACGAGCATCTACGAAATAAAACTAACTCTACTAACATCTTAAATAAAGTCTAGGAATGATATGCTAAAACTAAATAAGGAAGGGAAATGGTGAAGTTGTGGACGCTGGACAGCTACCTCGAAATCCTGTAAAATTGTAGTTAATGAACATAGACAACTACAGCTCCGAGCCGGTACCTGGATTTGTGCACAGAGGCACAGGGAGTAATGATGAGTACGCCAACTCAGCAGTAATGAAAATAAATCATAGTCTGAGAAAATACGAACACACAGCACAAATAGACCAATTTACAAAAACAGTAAAACACCAAGTCACCGCAAAGTATTCATCAAATTCATAAGTTCGAAAACCGTATTCCAGAAATCCTTTGAAACAAGTATAATTTTTCAACATAAATATCTCAGTAAAAATCAATTTGATAATGAAGTGAATCATAGTTCAAAATCTCAGTAAAATCATCATAAATCTTCCCCTCGGGCCATAATCATTTCTCGTAATAATTTCCCTCAGTATCAGCCCATTAGGCAACCTCACAGTCACTCAATATTATCCCATCAGGCAACCTCACAGTCACTCAATATTAGCCCATCAGGCAACCTCACAATCACTCAGTATCAGCCCCGCAGGCAACATCACTCATTAGGTACCTGCGCTCACTCGGGGTGTGTACAGACTCCGGAGGGGCTCCTACAGCCCAAGCGTTATAACAAGCCACAATATGGAGTAAATCACAAACCACATCCTCTCTCATATCACAACATTCTCACAATAATGGCCCGCAGCCTCACTCAGTCAGACACTCTCAACATGCCCTTTAGGCCATAAATATACCGGGTTCTCGACCCAAAAACAGTGTTTCATTTTCAATAAATAGTATCAAAACACTCTGAGTGTCAAAACAATTATCAAGAATAGACTGAGTGAAAATCATAACATAACAAGTGAGGAAAATAGTAAATACATGTTACAACCCATTACATTGGCTCATGCCATAAGTTAATCGATGTAAACATGAGAAGAGATTTTCTTTGAGATGATAAGAAGTTAATCCTATTGATCTTAAATGATACAAGAGTGTATAAGAGTGATTAACACGTATTAGAAGTTAAACGAATCAAGGATGTTGTAACTCGTATTTTTGGGTAAACCTAGGGGTGCTTGATATTCTCAAGAGGTCGTGTTTTAAGGTATTTGAATCATATAATATCCGTATCATAGTCTTGAAGTCAAACGAGTTATGAAACAAAAGTCGACAAGAGTTGTCGCAACTTAGGTTCATAGTTTACTTAAACTTTAGGTCAAATGTTATTAAGCTTTAATCCCAATCTACTTGGAATTACAAAGTGATCCACCCACAAAATTGAATATCTATGAGTCTAGTTTCCAACACATTAAACGTTTTAATAATACAACGTCAGAGTAGAGAGATATAGACATTTTCGCGAGACTGCACAAGCTGCTAGGTGACAAGTAGGTGGNAAATCTAGATCATGCGTAAAGTTGAGTCTTTAGTGTTGTATCTAATATTAACCTTGTTTTCTTTCAGCGATGCCTTTGACTAGGAAGGGAGCGATTAGTAGACGGCTTGATATAGCTGCAGGAGAGGGTACCAGTCAGGTGCCTCAAGCCAGAGCTGGCCAAAGTAAGGCTCAGAGTGAGATGCCGTCTCATACCTCATCTACTCCATCTCATCAAGAGGATATTAGGAGGAACCCACCACCACCAGTTCCTCCATTTGGCCCTACAGATCAGGATATACGAACTGCGGTGCAGTTGTTGACTCGCTTGGTAGCTGCTGTCACGCCCCAAAACAGAGGGACACGACCGACACTCAACCGGAGGACCCCGGTCAAGCGGACCTGGAATTGCCTTTCCCACCCCACGCGTCACCCCATGATTTCAATATACANAATCCATTTTTTATTCATTAAATTCATGGTAATTCGTTTTATACTTGTAAGAACTCACGGGACGGTGATCGGAAACAGTGAGTTCGAGTTATTCATTTGTAGCTGACTGTTTTGCGAACTGTTTTGTGTTGCTCTTGGGCTGCATGTTTTACTACTGTATTGTGGAGTTTTTGAGGAGTAAGGGTGTGGAGAAACACCATATAGATGTAGGGTTGTGTCCTGGTCATTTTTCGTAACATTTCCGGGTCGTTTGACACGACTACGATGGTCGTCTTATGTATGAAGTTATTAGGTTGTGTGTGGACTGTTTTGGGAGGCTAAATTTGATTATTATTGATGTTGTTTGGGCTGTTTGGTGATTGTTTTGACTTTTTGAAGTCATATATATAGGGGAGGTGCTTTCCATTTCATCGTAAAATAGGTTGTGGTCGATACACAATAGTTATGACGCTTAAATGAAAACGATAGTGTCGTTTCTCTTATTGTAGACTAAGAAGTCGTGACAGTTGCATAGATTGAGATTGGGGAAGTATATACAAGGTATATGAGTCTATTCCTTTCCTTATTTTTCACGACTTCGATTGTACATAATGCAATGAACGAGCTTCCAAAGATACTCCACTCTTAGAAGCTAGCAGTAC
>ML266420.1:659-11058 GCA_005239495.1 Nicotiana undulata
ATATTTAAACTCCTACTACAATCAACTAGACTCGATATACAGACAATGAAACTGTTCCTTCTAGTTGAACTGTAGCCTTTGTATCGCACAACAATTCTGCTTGCAAAACCTCTGGAACTTTTGCTTCAGAACTTGATTCACTTTTGTACTTGTGCATCACTACTTTCAGCCGTAATACTTTGATTATTTATAGAGGCCGTTTGTTGAGTCCATGATACAAATCTGATCCAACTCTTCCTTGGTAGACAAGTTTGATTGTAACTCAACTTCCTTCCTCTATTCCTGTCCTAGCTGAAATCAACTTCTGTCTTTTCTATCAATTTTCAACCTTTTCGTATTAGGAGACATTCTCTTAGTTCTTTGATATTTATTAAACACTAATATCTCCTAGACTTGTACTATTTGCGATCCAACTACTTCATATAGAAGTGTGTGCTATGATGGACCTGGTTCAACTGGACACGTGTTGTCAATCTTCAAAACCCATTCAGTGACATAGGACAACAGGAGTAATCCACTTTGTCCATCTCCAGATAATTGTTCAGTGCCTCACCATCAAAGAGTATCGTGAGATTCCGCACCATTGAAGCCTTGGAGTTTTTTTGCAGAAATGAGAAGTTAGTGTAGAACTCCTTGACTAGGTGCTCATTGGCATCCGGAAGGTAAGCAGAAAAATAGTCCCAGTCTTTTCTTTCTAAGAATTGCCTCTTCACCTCTAGGTTGTGGGGAAACAAGTCCTTGATTGTGAACTTGCACTCCAAAATGAGTGATCGTGAGCTCCACAAATGTCACGACCCAAATTCGGAGCCATGATGACGGCTGTCGTGGAACCAGGCCAGCCACCTATCTAAACTAATCTAGGGCCACCTATAAAGGAAAATACCATTTTTAACAAGTCTGAAATCAATAATAATAGTAAGTTTGAATTTGAAAACAGTTTTATGAGAATCAAGAACCCAAATCCTACAAAACCCAGATCCAGTGTCACACAGTCATGAGCTGCTAATACATAATACAACCCGAAAAGAAATGACCAACATAGTCTGAAAGTAAATACGACAGGTAGAAGAGAAAAAGATGACGAGCTCACGGTCGCCAGCTGCTACCTTGTCAACTCTGATGAAACTGCTGCTACTCACTAACCAGAGCTGAATCTCGATGTACCTAGATCTGCACACAAGGTGCAGGGGGTAATGTGAGTACACCAACTCAGTAGTAACAAAACCAAACTATAGGCTGAGCGGTAGTGACGGACTAAGCCTCCGATAATTTTAAACGACATAATATAACTTGGACGTGAAAGTAATATATCAGAAAATAAACAAGATGCATCAATTTATGTCTGTAGCCCTGCATACCCACATGAATTCATATAGAATCAAGAATGATGTGTACTCAGTAATCAAACTCTCATAAGGTGGTCCACTCAGTACTAGAATCTGGCCTTCTGGCCCAGGGAAAGTCCATCCCGGATATTACATAAAGACAAATGACCCAGTCACCTAGTACTGAGGAAAAAGGCCGATCCAGCCCAACGGAGAAGATCCATCTCCGGAACATAAGCCCCACGGAGAAGGTCCATCTCCGTAACATATCACTCGGACAATATCCATGTCCAGGGAAGATCCAACCCTCAACATCTGTGCGCTCACTGGGGGTGTAAAGACTCCGGAGGGGCTCCTATAAGCCCAAGCGCTATATCAAGCCAACGAAGGCATGATTCCAGGGTCGCTGCGGTGTGTAGCCCGATCTCATAACTGTCTCAAAACCAGGCTCCAAGCCTTACTCAGTCAATACCTTCCAGTCTCACTCACAATGCTCTAGCATATGAAAAATGGCCCAAACCAATGATATATAGAATAAACTAGCAACTTATGAGATTGAGGCATGAAACATATACTATAACAGGACTGAGTTCAAGAAAACAACAATCATAAATAGCATGATTTCTATTGCGTTCAAGGTAAATCCAACCTTCATAGTACAAATATCAACCTGAGATAACCATAAGATAGTGCCATGGGATGAGCCAGGCTACAAATATTCGGGGAAATGTACGCCCGCGTGCCCGTCACTTGGCAAGTGCGTCACCTTAATTAACATCAAATATCAGATAGTTTGGGGTTTCGAACCCTCATTTCCAAGTTTGGAAGCGTTACTTACCTCAAATCCGGCTAATATACTACTCCGTAGTACCCTTGCCTCTATATCCGGCCTCTGAGTGCTCCAAATCTACCAACAACCAGAAGTATATCATTATAATATGCTAAGGAATGACTCCCAATCAAAGTTTATCAAGAATACTAAAAAATCCCGAAATTGGTCAAACCCGAACCCCGGGACCGCGTCTCAAAACTTGATAAAATTTACACTACAAGAATCCTCGTCCTCCCACGAGTCTCTACATACCAAGAACACTGAAATCGGAGTCCAATTGACCCCTCAAATCCCCCTTTTAAAGCCTTTTAATCCCAAACCCTAATTACCCAATTTGCACTAATTTTCCCCAAATTTTCCACCATAAATCCGACCTTTAATCACATATAAACTAGTTTAGAGTCCAAGAACCTTACCTTAATGAAGAACTATGTAATCCCCTCTTCAAAATCCCTTCAAAAGCTTCAAACCCGGATGAAATATTGAGAAAGATGGCTAAATTTCGCGAAGGCACGCTTTTATACCTTCTGCCCAGTGGTTCCGCACTTGCGACCACTTACTCGCACCTGCGGAACTGCACCTGCAGATCCCAGGTGCGCACATGCGGAAAATCCCAAGGACCTCAACTTCCGCACCTGCAATCGACTTCCCGCACCTGCGGCCTCGCAGGTGCGGCAATTACCTCGCACCTGCGGACTCTTCTCACTCAGCCAAACTTCCGCGCCTGCGGAGCCATGTCCGCTTCTGCGGGACCGCACCTGCGGCTCCCCTTCCGTAGGTGCGAAAACACCAGTAACATCAACATCAGCAATAGAAAAACCATTCCAAACTCCCCGTTAACCACCAGAATCCATCCTGAGCCCCTCGGGACCCCAACCAAACATACCAACGCATCATATATGATCATTCAAACTTAGTCGAGCCTTAGAAACATCGAACACAACATCAAAACCCCAAAAAAACATCGAATTCAAGTCTATGAACTTTGAATTTTCTAAATTCCACCAACAATGCCGAAACTACCCAAAACAACTCCGGTTGACCTGAAATTTTGCAGACACATCCAAAATGACATTAAGAACCTGCTCCTACTGTCAGAATTCCATTCCGACCTTGATAGCCTAGTTTTCACTGCCGACCGGAAAACGTCAAAAACTAACTTTCGCCAGTTCAAGCCTAATTCTACACCGGACATCACAAAAATATTCCGAACACACTCCTAAGTCCCAAATCACCTAACGAAGCTATCCGAGCCATAAAATCCACATTCCGAGGTCGTTTCCCAATAAGTCAACTTCCGGTTGACTTTTCCAATTCTAAGGCTACTTTTAGAGACTAAGTGTCTAAATTCCTCCTATAACCACTCCGAACCCGGACTAACCAACTCTAACACATCATGAACAATCTAACCAAGCTACAACAAGGCAGAAACAAAGAAAATAATGCATGTTCTACGTAACGGCTGATCATGTCGTTACATTCTCCTCCTCTTAAACAAACATTCGTCCTCGAACGGGTCTAGAAACGTACCTGGAGTCTCAAACAAGTGAGGATATCTGCTCTGCATCTCCCGCTAGGTCTCCCAAGTAGCCTTCTCCACTGGCTGACCTCTCCACTGCACCTTCACTGAAGCTATCTCCTTTGACCTCAAATTTCTGACCTCGCGAGCCAAAATAGTCACTGGCTCAACCTCATATGACATATCATCCTCGAGTTGAACTGTGCTGAAGTCCAAAACATGGGACGGGTCACCGACATACTTCCGGAGCATCGACACATGGAATACCGGATGAACACCCGATAAACTGGGTGGCAAGGCAAGTCTATACGCCACCTCTCCAACCTTATAAAGCACCTCAAAAGGACCAATGAACCGGGGACTAAGCTTGCCCCTCTTCCCGAACCTCATAACACCCTTCATGGGTGACACCTTCAGCAGTACCTTATCGCCCTCCATGAAAGACACATCCCGAACCTTCCGATCTGCATAGCTCTTCTGCCTGGACTAAGCCGTGCGAAGTCGCTCCTGAATAAACTTCACCCTCTCCAACGCATCCTGAACCAAATCTGGGCCTAATAGCCTAGCCTCACCGGGCTCGAACCAACCAACCAGAGATCTATACCTCCTACCATATAAAGCCTCATACGGCGCCATCTGAATACTGGACTGGTAGCTGTTATTATATGCAAACTCCGCTAGTGGCAGAAACTTATCCCACGAAACACCCAAATCAATCACACAGGCACGTAACATGTCCTCCAAGATCTGAATAGTCCTCTCTGACTGCCCGTCGGTCTGAGGATGGAACGCTGTGCTCAACTCTACATGAGTACCCATACCTCTCTGCATGGCCCTCCAAAACTCAGATGTGAACTGAGTACCTCTGTCGGAAATAATAGAAACTGGGAGTCCATGCAACCGGACAATCTTCTTGATGTAGATACCAGCTAGCCTCTCCGAAGTATAAGTAGTACTGACAGGAATGAAGTGTGCGTACTTGGTCAGTCGATCCACAATGACCCAAATATCATCAAATCCCTTCGAAGTCCGTGGAAGCCCAACTACAAAGTCCATGGTGATTCGCTCCCACTTCCACTCCGGAATAGCTATCTTCTGAAGCAATCCACCTGGCCTCTGGTGCTCATACTTGACCTGCTGGCAGTTGAGGCACCGTGATACATACTCCACAATATCTCTCTTCATCCACCTCCACCAATACTACTGCCTCAGGTCCTGATACATCTTCACAGCACCTGGATGGATGGAGTACCGCGAGCTATGGGCCTCTGCTAATATCATCTCTCTAAGGTCATCTACATCGGGCACACAAATACGTCCCTGCATCCTCATAACTCCATCATCACCAATAGTCGCATCTCTGGCATCTCCTCGACGAACTTTATCCTGAAGAAGCAACAAGTGCCAGTCATCGTACTGGCGTGCTCTAATATGATCATAGAGAGAAGACCGGGAGGACATGCTAGCTACTACCTGTGGAGGCTCTGACAAATCCAATATCACAAGCTGCCCTGCTAAGGCCTGAACATCACGTGCTAATGGTCGCTCTGCTGCTGAAAGATAGGCCAAACTCCCCAAACTCTCTGCTCGACGACTCAGGGCATCGGCCACTACATTGGCCTTCCCCGGATGATATAGAATGGTGAGGTCATAATCCCTAAGAAGATCCAACCATATTCTCTAACATAGATTCAAATCCTTCTGCTTCAGCAGATACTGCAAGCTACGATTGTCAGTAAAAATCTCACACTGTACCCCATACAAATAATGATGCCAAATCTTCAAAGCATGAACAATGGCAGCTAGCTCAAGATTGTGCACTGAATAATTCTTCTTGTGCACCTTCAATTGTCTGGACGCGTAGGCAATCACCCTACCATCCTGCATCAAATGCGCTCCTAAGACAACCCTAGAAGCATCACAATAGACTGTGTAAGAACCCGAACCAGTAGGCAAGACCAAACCGGAGCTGTGGTTAATGCTGACTTGAGCTTCTGAGCACTCATCGGACCATCTGAATGGAGATCCCTTCTGGGTAAATCTGGTTAGTGGTGAAGCAATAGAAGAGAATCCCTCCACAAAGCGACGGTAATAACTCGCCAAACCAAGGAAACTCCTAATCTCTGCAGATGAGGACGGTCTGGGCCAACTCTGCACCGCCTCTATTTCTTCGGATCAACCTGAATACCCTCACTAGTCACCACGTGACCCAAGAAAGCTACCGAACCAAGCCAAAACTCACACTTGGAGAACTTTGCATAAAGCTTCTCCTCTCTCAACTTCTGCAACACAACCCTCAAATGCTGAGCATGCTCCTCCTGGCTACGAGAATACACCAGGATGTCATCAATGAACACAATAACGAATGAATCAAGGTAAGGCTGAAACACGATGTTCATCAGATGGATGAACGCGGCTAGGGCATTGGTCAGCCCAAATGACATAACCAGAAACTCATAATGGACATATCTGGTCCTGAATGGAGTCTTCGGAATATCAGGATCCCGAATCTTCAACTGATGATACCCAGACCTCAAGTCAATCTTGGAGAACACTTTAGCTCCCTGAAGCTGATCAAACAAGTCATCAATGCGGGGCAAAGGATACCGGTTCTTCACCGTAACCTTATTCAGCTTCCTATAGTCAATGCACATGCGCATAGAACCATCCTTCTTATTCACGAACAACACCGGTGCACCCCAAGGCGAAACACTAGGCCGAATGAACCCCTTATCTAGGAGTTCCTGGAGCTGCTCCTTCAATTCTTTTAACTCTGCTGGGGCCATGCGGTAAGGTGGAATAGAGATAGGCTTGGTGTCTGGTAAAAAGTCGATACCAAAATCAATGTCCCTGTCAGGTGGCATGCCTGGCAGGTCTGCAGGGAATACGTCCGGGAACTCACGGACCACAGGAATAGAATCAATAGAGGGAGTCTCACTACTAACATCCCTCAGTCCAGATAAGACTCACATCCCTTCTTAATCATACGTCGAGCCTTCAAATAGGAAATCACTCTACTAGGCACATACTCCACCGAACCTCTCCACTCAATCCTCGGCAATCCGGGCATAACTAAGGTCAAGGTCTTGGCGTGACAGTCAAGAACAACATGGCACGGAGATAGCCAATCCATGCCAAATATCACATCGAAGTCAACCATGCTAAGCAATAATAGATCTACCCGGGTCTCCAGACCCCCAATAGATATGACACAAGACCGGTACACCCATTCCACCACAACAGTATCCCCCACCGGAGTCGACACATGAACAACTGAAATCAAGGACTCACGGGGCATATCCAAGAAATGTGCAAAATATGATAAAACATATGAATACGTAGAACCAGGATCAAATAATACTGAAGCATCTCGGTGGCAGACTAAAATAATACTTGCAATCACTGCATCTGAAGCTACGACATCTGGTTTGGCTAGAAGTGCATAGAAACAGGCCTGTCCTCCACCTGATCGACCTCTCTTTCTAGGGCGGTCTCTGACTGACTGACCTCCACCCTTGGCTGCCTGGGTGGGTGGTGTAGAAACTGGTGCTAAAGATGGAGGCTGGCTCCTCTGCTGGTATGAACTACCAGAAAGGCGGGGATAATACCTCTTGATGTGACCTGGATCCCCACACTCGAAGAAACCCCTCTCAGCAAAAGACAGTGGGTACTTAAGAGAACCCCTGGAACTAGAGTAACTGCTACAAGAGCCATGTGCTGAAGAACCCTGAACTGACTGTGGCCTGGATGAGCTCTGGGCTGGAAGTGCACTGAATGATGAACGGCCTGGATGAGAACTACGGGGACCGTGTCCTGATGAAGTACCACTTTAAACTGGACGAGCTGGCTGAGGAGGTCTGAATGGACGACCTCTGCTATACTGAGTCTGACCTCCCGAGTGAACACCACCATAACTACCAAATCCTCGAGGCCTCTTGGCCTCCCTCTCAACACGCTCCTGGCGGCGCACTGACTCAATCTCCCTGGCTATGTCAACTACCTCCTCAAAAGAAGCCCAGACACCCCCTCCCTGGTCAAAAAGATCCGTAACTGATAAGTAAGACCATCAACAAAGCTCCGGATCCTCTCTCTATCTGTGTGAACTATGCAGATGGCATGACGGGCTAACTCAGAGAACCTCATCTCATACCGCATCACGGTCATGTCTCCTTGACGCAACTGCTCGAACTCTCTACGCAGCTCTTCTTTGCGGGACTGTGGTATATACTTCTCCAAAAGGAGAATGGAGAACTGGTGCCATGTAAGGGGCGCTGCATCAGTGGATCTACGCCTCTCATAGGCCTCCCACCAAGCAAGTGCAGCTCCTGAAAACTGAAAAGTAGTGAATGGAACCCCACTGGCCTCTAATATCCCTACTGTGCGTAGTATCCTTTGACACTTGTCCAAGAAGGCCTGGGCATCCTCGCCCTCTGTACCACTAAAAGTCGGAGGCTGGAGTCTATTGAACCTCTCCAACCTACGCTGCTCATCATCAGCTAAAGCTGGGACCACATAATCCTGTACCGGAGCAATGGGCTGCACTGGAACTGCCCCAGGTGTCTGAAGTCCCTGGGTGACCTGCTCAGGTGTCCGGGCAGCTAGAGTCTGAATGCCTCCCCCGACCTAAGAAGTAGTAGCAGTAGTGGACATCGCAACGGCATGTGCCAAGCTGGTGCACACCGTCAAAACCTGAGCTAGGGTCTCCTGAAGACCCGAAATCACAATGGGCACTGCTGGTGCCTGAGCCTGCCCCGCTGGAATCTCAGCTGCGGGGACCTGATCCTGAGCAACGGGAGGGTCCATAGGTGCTTCCCCGGCTGCACCCCTCACTCTGCCACAGCCCCGGCCTCGGCCTCTAGCTGGTCCTGCTAGTGTCTGATCACCACTACCGGTAGCATGAGTCCTCACCATCTGTGAGAGAATGAAAACAACAGAAGTTTAGTTCCAGAGTTCAACAGAGTCGCACGACATAATTCAAAGAGGTGGGGTTCTCCTAAGGGTTCTGTAGCCTCTCGAAGATAAGTACAGACGTCTCTCTACCGATCCGCAAGATTCTACTAAACTTGCTCATGACTGGTGAGACCTATTCAACCTAGAGCTCGGATACCAACTTATCATGACCCAAATTCGGAGCCGTGATGGCGCCTATCGTGGAATCAGGCCAACCACCTATCTAAACTAATCTAGGGCCACCTATCAAGGAAAATAACATTTTTAACAAGTCTAAAATCAATAATAATAGTAAGTTTGAATTTGAAAACAGTTTTATGAGAATCAAGAACCCAAATCCTACAAAACACGGATCCAGTGTCACACAGTCATGAGCTGCTAATACATAATACAACCCGAAAAGAAATGACCAACATAGTTTGAAAGTAAATACGACAGGTAGAAGAGAAAAAGATGACGAGATCACGGTCGCCAGCTGCTACCTCGTCAACTCTGATGAAACTGCTGCTACTTACTGACCAGAGCTGAATCTCGATGTACCTGGATCTGCACACAAGGTGCAGGGGTTAACGTGAGTACACTAACTCAGTAGTAACGAATTCAAACTATAGGCTGATAGGTAGTGACGGACTAAGCCTCCGATAATTTTAAACAACAGAATATAACTTGGACGTGATAGTAGTATATCAGAAAATAAACAAGATGCGTCAATTTATGTCTGTAGCCCTGCATACCCGCATGAATTCATATAGAATCAAGAATTATGTGTACTCAGTAATCAAACTCTCATAAGGTGGTCCACTCAGTACTAGAATCTGACTTCCGGCCCAAGGAAAGTCCATCCCGGATATTACATAAAGACAAGTGACCCAGTCACCCAGTACTGAGGAAAAAGGCCAATCCAGCCCCACAGAGAAGATCCATCTCCGGAACATATCACTTGGACAATATCCATGTCCAATGAAGATCCATCCCTCAATATCTGTGCGCTCACTGGGGGTGTAAAGACTCCGGAGGGGCTCCTATAAGCCCAAGCGCTATATCAAGCCAACGAAGGCATGATTCCAGGGTCGCTGTGGTGTGCAGCCCAACCTCATAACTGTCTCAAAACCAGGTGATGAGTGGTGATTTTACCACTCATTTTGGCCTCTTTTCATTAGATTTTGTATTGTTCAATGATAACTTGAGGTTGTTATTAGTGTGTAATTGCTCAATTTTCAGGGAAATGATGCCGTGAAGTGGTTGGTGTTGAATTGGAATGAAAGTTGAACAAAACGTGGTGAAAAGTGCACAGAATGCTTCAGTGATTCCGCACCTGCGGATTGTAGGTCGCAGGTGTGACCTCGCACCTGCGAAGAAGCGATCGCACCTGCGAAGATTGGCCCAACTACACAGACCTCGCACGTGCGGAACCGCAGGTGCGACCATTTGTCCGCTTCTGCGGAAAATTGACCAGGACTTCAAAACTCGCACCTTCGAGTATATATCTGCTCTTGCGGAACCGCACGTGCTAGATTCTTCCGCAGGTGCAATCAACGGGCATCAGGTCTGGACAGAATTGTAAAATCACAATTTCCCATCCCCACTCTCATATACTCGACCTAGCAGACATTTTTTGGTATCTTGGCATAATCTTTGGCTTTGTAAATATAATTTTGAGAGAGAAGAACAAGTCTTGAAGCTAGGGCTTTGCACACACACTTGGGTCTTGAAGATTTCACCATTGTGGTTAAGGATTTCTTACCCATTTATGTTTATTTCTTCATTTCCTTG
>ML266420.1:11284-38163 GCA_005239495.1 Nicotiana undulata
TTTCCAAAGGGATTAGCTAACCCTAGGACTCGCCCATTAACTCCGAATTAATTTTGGAAAAGATAATTTGGGGTTGGGAAAGATTAATTAACAAGAAATTGAGGCTTTAACCCTCATTTTATATATTCTACCTAGGGATAGGATTGAACTACTTGTAGCCAAACCCGGAATTAAAGCTTGGCTCGGTCATCTATTTACCACCTCCCACCGCCCGGGGTCACAAGCTTGATTCCAAGCTAGGTGTTCAGTCCACATCGTCAAAGTGGCGAGAAAAGTGGTAAAAGTTTACTTGCGTCGTGCCACGACAGTAAATGCGGCGCTTGGTGGGCGGCAACCCATTGTTTTTCAAAAATTGTAGTCATTTATGAAATTTTCTTTTTTAGAATAGCTTATTATATTTTTTCTAACCAATCTGCCAAGTTTTGCATTTTTCGGAGTTGATTTGAGCAGGTCGGGGATACCGGGGAGTCAAAATCAGTGCAAGAAAACAAAGAATTGGCTGGGCAAACTTTATGCCCAAATCTACGATGCCTGATGTGTAAAATGTTGTAGCAGAGTGGCATTTGCGATCAAAAATGCGATCGCAAATGTCCCCAGAATGTTTTGTGCAAAACCCGAGTGTTTTCGCACCTGCGGCTTTTTCCATCGCAGGTGCGGCTGACTTTGCTGGTGTGGTCTTTTCTTCGCACCTGCGGTTCCGCAGGTGCGGAAGTCGCCAGTTTAGTTCCCAAATTTTATTCCCCCAGGTCAGTTTTTCTAAGCCCTAACATTTCAAAGCAAGGAAAATTTCTTCACAATTCCTCACACCCACATCTCCCCCTCACTGTAATTCACAATCCCAGGTAACTTCAATTACTCACTCCTTTTGCCTCTCTATTTTTTGCTTTAAATTTTTCTACTTTGCCAGGCCTTCAATGGCCACGAACATTCTTTTCTTTCTTCATTTTTGTTTTGCTCTTTTGTTTCTTTACGACTTTAGGATAGAATTAGGGCGAGGTTTGGTTGAGAGTAGTTAGTGAGTGCTTGCTTCAAGTGAAGCAACCATTTATGGGGTTGTGTTGAGCGTCAAATTCGTGTGAGGAGTGAGTAAATGTCATACGCTCGCAAAGTGTTCGGGATATTGTATAAGTGAAAATCGAATGCCTCGTACCTTGATGGTAGTGTTAATGAAGTTAGAACAAAGTTTGGTACACTATTCTGGATGTCTTGAGTACAGATTAGTGGCCAAAAGCAAAGCCCAAGTCAAAAATGTCACAAAAACATCTGGGTAGTGAGTTTTGGAAGAAGGACCGCAAGTGCGCCCCTTTTTCCGCAGGTGCGACCATTTTTCGCAGGGGCGAGACCGCACATGCGGTCAAAGTTCCGCAGGTGCGTAAATTGCCCAGTTCAGCCAAAAATAGTGTGTTTGCAATAGGGTCCTCCTGGCCCCGTTCGACTTTGTTGTTTGTCCCATTTGCAGTGTTTTAAGATGCTTAATGATATTCCACTGCTTAACTAACTTCGTTTTGAATTTTTATAGGTACTTTGATTCAAAAATGGACCCGAACCCAAGACAAAATGTCCTAATTAATTCTGAAATTGAGGAAGATGGTGGAGAACAATATGATGATTACCGGTTCATGTCGGCTTCCTGTCAACGCCGGTACTTTGAACACCTCCTGACCAAGAAATCGGTAATTGAGCGAGGAATTGCTGATGACCAAGTGAGCGAGAAACTGCCAGAATTCTATGCTCGGCTGGTATCTTTCGGGTGGACATGCTTCATTCCCACTCCGTGCAATGCCAATGAGACATGGGTTCGATAGTTCTATGAAAATCTGAGGCGTGCAACTGTTCAAGATCCATACCTCATCATCAAAGGAAAGCAAGTGAGATTCGAGGAGGAAGAGATAAATGCAGTTCTGGGAATTCCAAACCACCCGATGGAGCCCGTAGTAGAGAAGGATAACTGTGACAACGCAGCATGGCTTGCATCCATATTGTACCCTGAAAGTGTAAGACCAAAATGGGCTACCAAGAGGAAAGGCTTGAAGTCAACTGACTTCACAGCCGAAGCCAAGATATGGTTATACATACTGAGCAGCAGAGTGTCCCCCAGTGGGAATGTCACAGATGTATCTTACACCAGGGCGCTGATTATTGCCTGCCCGGTCGACGACATTCCAGTGAACCCGGGCCATTACATTCTGAGGGAGATGCGACAATATGTGATTGACAATGGGCCAAGGTTACTGTTTCCATCTTTGATCATTGAGTTATGCTGGGGGGCACAAGTTGAGGAACGCCCCGATGATCAGTTGGTGCCCGCCGACAAACCCTTCCAGCCGTTGAGGCTCAAGGGAGAGGGTGGAGCAGTAAAAATCAAGAAAAGGAAGATGACCACCACTCCTGCCGATATTGGATCCACTTCCCAGCCTAGTTCATCAACGAGTCCTTTTGGGGAGGTGAACTCCCAGCTTGCCCTTATTCGGGACCTTGTGTCCAAGCTCCCCACTGGACCTTCCACTTCACAGCCACAACCTCCACCTGACTATTACTCCAGGGCCGAAATGAAGAAGTACTTTGACACGCAGGACAAGATGGCTGCTTCTCAGGCCAAGATGGCTGCTTCTCTGAAACAAATGGAATCTTCCTACACCATCCTTGCCAAGGCACATGTTGATCTGCAGGAGTCATTTAAAAAGGAGAAAGAGAAGAATAAGAAAAAAGGGAAACTCCTAGTCAAAGTGTGGAGGGGGGTAAAGGCAATCTTCAGGTGGGGGCAGCCGAACAAGCCGCTGCCAGTTGCGGATGCTGACGATTGCGAAGAGTACTCGTTCATGTATGATGGTGATGATGGTGATGATGATGATGATGAGGATGATGATGAGGGCTTGCAGCCGCACTGACCAGCCACTTCTTCTGCAGTCTGCTAGTCTGATGCAGACCTCAGGGAGACCCTCAAACTTTGCCATTTATTTTGATATTGTGCAGTGGGGACACTGCAATGTTTCTAGTTGGGGGTGGCTTTTGTAAATTTTATCTATCTATGACTTAGTTTGACATTTGTTTATGACATTGTTATGTTCCCTTGCCGAGCTTCTTTGTTATTTATGGATATTATGTGCCCTTGCCGGCCTTTGTGTTATGTATATTTAATTTTTGGCTAAGCTTGGTGTGATTGGTTTAGTTTCTTTAGTAGTTGGTTTTTTTTTTATCTTTTTAGTTTTATTTTGAGTAGTTAGTTTATTTTCCGTAATACTACTTCCTTGGGTTTTCTTCATGCTACGGTTCTTTCCCAAGGAACAATTTTTGAAGTGAACCGGGTGACTGGTCCCTATGATAGATGGTGTGACAACTTTCTTAAGGGAATTAGTCTTGTGTTGCTAGGAAGAGACTTTTGGATTATTTGGTACTAAAGAAATTAGTCTCTTGTATGTGGAATGTGATCTAAGAATACCCCTCCGAAATTAGATTTTGAATGAAAACAAGGAAGTTGCGTGGGAAAGGATAATTTTTGTGATAAATTCTTGGCTCTTTTAGTGACTCTTTACACACTAGTTCGAAAATATTGCTCTAAACTCCTATAAAAAAATAAGGGTAAATTGATCCATCTTGATTAATTCATGTGCCATGTGTGTTAGTGTTTGTATAAATAATTCTTGTGCTTGCGTCCATCATCTAGAACTTGCCCGGTTGGTCTTTCAATGCTAATGATAATTATTTTTGGTTGGAGAAATGACCTTAGGCACTCTTTGTGTTATTCGAAAACTCCGTTAACCTTTTAAGACACCATTGTATAAATATTATCACTAGTTACCCCATTTGAGCCTTGAACTTCTTCTTTGGTCACCTCATTACGAACCTTTCCCTTTTTGCAAAATAATTCCTCTTTTGAACCCGTCCCTCCTTGAATATTGAGAATGAGGCAAAAGGCCTAAGTTGGGGGTGTAGTGTCAAAGTGGAAATTTGATAAGGTTGTACAGTGAGTGCAAAATATATACCTCAAATGAGTCTTTTGAAATTATTCAAGCTCCAAAAGAAAAAGAAAAAAAAAGAAAAGAAAAAAAAAGAAAAAAAAGAGAAGAAGTGTATATATGTAAATAAATATGGGAGCTTTGAAGAGACTAATTGAGGTATTTAAAGTGGTTCTATGTTGGTAAATAGATGCAAATGAGGCCATGTGGTTTGAATAGAAACAAAGTGCATCAAGAAAGGAAAATGTGCATAGTGTTCAAGGAGGGTGTAGCCATTTTCCCAAATGTGTATCCTACCTTTCCCTAAACCTACATTACAAGCTTAAAAAGCCCTTATGGGATCTCCAACCGAATGTTCTTGAATATGCTATGAATTAAAATAAGGGCAAGCCTATGGTATGATTGGTTGTAGCACTTGAAAGTCTTTGTGAGTGTGAGTGGCTTCGTAAATATGTCCCTTGTTGTTTTCATTATAAATATTGTGAGTTGGGACTTTCTTTCTTTCTTGTGAGGGCACATGAATTAGGATTGAATGGTGAAATTGATATAATAAAAAAAATAAACGAGTTGAGCATGTGTAGTAGACTAGTGTTGTTGAGTCATTTCTTGAGGTTTTTTCTTATCACTTTATTATTTTTGAACCTCCCGTGCACTTCTTGAAATTGTTTGTGAATGAGGGAGTTATTCAAGTAAGATGCATACTTGAGCCTAATTATTAGTACCAACCAAATCCATAAGTATAATGCTTAATTGGAAAATATGAATTGTGAATACGAGCAATGCAACTTGTGTTTAAAATAGTAGAACCTCATTGAGTTATTAGTTTTGATTTGCTTGAGGACAAACAAAAGCTCTAAGTTGGGAGTGTTGATGAGTGGTGATTTTACCACTCATTTTGGCCTCTTTTCATTAGATTTTGTATTGTTAAATGATAACTTGAGGTTGTTATTAGTGTGTAATTGCTCAATTTTCAGGGAAATGATGCCGTGAAGTGGTTGGTGTTGAATTGGAATGAAAGTTGAACAAAAAGTGGTGAAAAGTGCACAGAATGCTTCAGTGATTCCGCACCTGCGGATTGTAGGTCGCAGGTGCGACCTCGCACCTGCGAAGAAGCGATCGCACCTGCGAAGATTGGCCTAACTACACAGACCTCGCACGTGCGGAACCGCAGGTGCGACCATTTGTTCGCTCCTTCGGAAAATTGACCAGGACTTCAAAACTCGCACCTTCGAGTATATATCCGCTCTTGCGGAACCGCACGTGCTAGATTCTTCCGCAGGTGCGATCAACGGGCATCAGGTCTGGACAGAATTGTAAAATCACAATTTCCCATCCCCACTCTCATATACTCGACCTAGCAGACATTTTTTGGTATCTTGGCATAATCTTTGGCTTTGTAAATATAATTTTGAGAGAGAAGAACAAGTCTTGAAGCTAGGGCTTTGCACACACACTTGGGTCTTGAAGATTTCACCATTGTGGTTAAGGATTTCTTACCCATTTATGTTTATTTCTTCATTTCATTGCTTTGTATTGATTATCTAAGTGTGTAGTATTATTTTCAACACTTGAATCTTGTTTATGGCAATATTCATATTTAAAGTGTGGATTAAATACCTTGTTGTGCTTGTGTATTGAATGATTCTATTATATTTATGAAGTGAGTATTTGTTATTTTAATTATTCTTGTTCTTTAATGTTTCCAAAGGGATTAGCTAACCCTAGGACTCGCCCATTAACTCCGAATTAATTTTGGAATAGATAATTTGGGGTTGGGAAAGATTAATTAACAAGAACTTGAGGCTTTAACCCTCATTTTATATATTCTACCTAGAGATAGGATTGAACTACTTGTAGCCAAACCCGGAAGTGCTTAATCTCTTAATTGGGTTAGGAATAATTCAATTAAGAAGTCTTGTTAGTCTTTGGGAAAAGCTAATTAAGAATTATTATCCGTGGCTAATTAACATTAACTCACTCATATTTGTAAAATCGTGAAATACATTGGATCGTTACTTGAGTGTAATACCCGATGCCTTCATTCTTGTCGCCATTGATCATTTTACTTGCTTTCTAGATTAGTTTATATTTTCGCATTTAGTTATAAACACTTTTCAAAACCAAAATCTTATTTGTTTGGCATTGCGCGATAAGTAATAACTCTCTAGCATTCCTAATCGCCCTCATATTGTTCTCTGTGGGATTCGACCTCAACCTTGTTGGGTTACTATATTTGACAACGATCACTTACCCTATTTTAAGGTGTAAATTGAGCGTATCACCAGACTCCAAGCCTCACTCAGTCAGTACCTTTCAGTCTCACTCACAATGCTCTAACATATGAAAAACGGCCCAAACCAACGATATATAGAATAAACTAGCAACTTATGAGATTGAGGCATGAAACATATACTATAACAAGACTGAGTCCAAGAAAACAACAATCATAAATAGAGACAGCAATAATCGACCGTTCCGGTCTGAACATATCAGCGTGAAGCCTTAACATTTATACTTAGCATGATTTCTATTGCGTTCAAGGTAAATGCAACCTTCAAAGTACAAATATCAACCTGAGATAACCATAAGACAGTGCCATGGGATGAGCTAGGCTACAAATATTCGGTGTACGCCCGCGTTCCCGTCACTTGGCAAGTGCGTCACCTTAATTAACATCAAATATCAGATAGTTTTGGGTTTCGAACCCTCAGTTCCAAGTTTGGAAGCGTTACTTACCTCAAATCCGGCTAATATACTACTCCGCAGTACCCTTGCCTCTATATCCGGCCTCTGAGAGCTCCAAATCTACCAACAACCAGAAGTATATCATTATAATATACTAAGGAATGAATCCCAATCAAAGTTTATCAAGAATACTCAAAAATCCTGAAATTGGTCAAACCCGACCCCCGGGCCCGCATCTCGGAACTCGATAAAATTTACACCATAAGAATCCTCGTCCTCCCACGAGTCTGTACATACCAAGAACACTGAAATCGGAGTCCAAATGACCCCTCAAATCCCTCTTTTAAAGCCTTTTAATCCCAAGCCCTAATTACCCAATTTGCACTAATTTTTCCCAAATTTTCCACCATAAATCCGACCTTTAATCACATATAAACGAGTTTAGAGTCCAAGAACCTTACCTTAATGAAGAACTATGGAATTCCCTCTTCAAAAGCTTCAAACACGGATGAAATATTGAGAAAGATGGATAAAATTCGCGAAGGCACACTTTTATACCTTCTGCCCAGTGGTTCTTCACCTGCGACCACTTACCCGCACCTGCGGATCCCAGGTGCACACCTGCGTAAAATCCCAAGGACCTCAACTTCCGCACCTGCGATCGACCTCCCGCACCTGCGGCCTCGCAGGTGCGGCAATTACCTTGCACCTGCAGACTCTTCTCACTCAGCCAAACTTCCGCACCTGCGGCTCCCCTTCCGCAGGTGCGAAAACACCAGTAATAGCAACATCAGCAATAGAAAAACCATTCCAAACTCCCCGTTAACGACCAGAATCCATCCCGAGCCCCTCGGTACCCCAACCAAACATACCAATGCATCATATATGATCATTAAAACTTAGTCGACCCTTCGAAACATCGAACACAACATCAAAACCCCAAAAACACATCGAATTCAAGCCTATGAACTTTGAATTTTCTAAATTCCACCAACAATGCCGAAACTACCCAAAACAACTCCGGTTGACCTAAAATTTTGCAGACACATCCAAAATGACATTAAGAACCCGCTCCTACTGTCAGAATTCCATTCCGACCTCGATAGCCTAGTTTTCACTGCCGACCGGAAAACGCCAAAAACTAACTTTCGCCAGTTCAAGCCTAATTCTACACCGGTCATCACAAAAATATTCCGAACACACTCCTAAGTCCCAAATCACCTAACGAAGCTATCTGAGCCATAAAATTCACATTCCGAGGTCGTTTCCCATTAAGCTAACTCCCGGTTGACTTTTCCAATTCTAAGGCTACTTTTAGAGACTAAGTGTCTAAATTCCTCCTACCACTCCGAACCCGGACTAACCAACTCTAACACATAATGAACAATCTAACCAATCTACAACAAGGCAGAAATGAAGTAAATAATTCATGTTCTACATAACGACCGACCGGGTCATTACAACAAATCTCTAAACAAATGGAAAGCCGCTTCACTTACAAATCTGTTCTGCCATGCATTTGGGTTCCTTGTACGCTCTACCCCCTCAACTTGGGGTTCACCCCCTTCATCATCACAAGAATGCTCCCCGGATAAGGAAGTTGTAGGTGAGGTAGAGTCTGTGTGGCCACTCCCGGAGATAGAGCCCTCAGCTGACTCAAAGTGTGTAGATGCTTGGATAGGGGGAGAGTCTGATGGTTCATTGGTCAGCCGAAACCTTTCCGGGAAGTCTTCGACATACTCCGGTATAGATTCTGACGAGGCTTTGGAGGGTACATAATCACTGTCTGAGTGGGAAACAACTTTGTCTAATGTCCGTATAGCTTTCCTTGTTCTTTTCATTTCTTCCCGGACCTTCGGATCAAGCTTTATCATTTTCTTGCCTCTCCCCCCGGATTATTCACCCTTGCCCGTTGGTTTGCGGCCACCTCCACGTGATTGAACCATTGTCTGCAAAATTGAAGCATTAGAACATGGTTAGTACCCAGAGAGAAGTTGCACAGACATTAACAGACAAAATTTAGAAGCAGAACAGTTGTAGAACAGCCACCGCGGATCGCGAAAAAGGGACTGGGGACCGCGGTGGAGGACCAAATACCAACGTAACTCTCTGAAACTTAGCACCGCGGATCGCGAAAACTTGACCGCGGCCACGGTGAAGCAAGATAAGAGAACCTGTATCTCATACTCTAGGGGACCGCGGGCCGCGAAGAATTGACTGCGGACCGCGGTCATCACTTGCAGGATGCATAGGCTAAGCACCGCGGTCCGCGAAGAAAGGACCGCGGACCGCGGACCGCGGTCAGACGAATAAGCTAGGGTTTTCAAAATTTTCCATTTTCATGCTCAAATGTTCATTTAGTTAATCCCTATATGTTTAATAAGTGCAATAATATTCCAAGGGTCTAAAATGATCATTTTTAACTAACCCTAACATGTTTAAAAGCCTAGAAAAGAAAAATTATGAAAAAGAGAAGAAAAATCTACCAATTACTGAATAAAATAAATAAATTAAGAAGTTAATTAATCACAATTACACTTACTAGATGCTTGGATGAGGATTTGATGAAGTGAAATGCAATTCAGAGATGAGATGAGTGAGACACAGTCAAAGGATGCTCTGAGAAGTGAAAGTGCATAAAATATGAACTGAAGCCCTAAAGGTCTATTTATAGAAGGGGGCTGGGTCCACACACTTACCCATCGCGGACCACAAAAAATCGACCGCGATCCGCGGTCATGTACTGATGCTGAGCTTGTGAGGATGACCCACCGCGGATCGCGAAAAGTCGATTGCGTCCGCGGTGAGGTAGATTCAGAGAGACCCCTTTTCAGTAGTTGGGCTCCGCGGACTGCGAAAAGAGGACCGCGGCCACGGAGCAAGGTTCAGAGACTCATCATTCAGCTTAAAAGGGCACCGCGGACCACGAAAAAGGGACCGTGGCCGCAGTGCCAACTTCAGAGAGCAATTTTTCCAGACTTAGCCAAATTTCTTGTGTCAAAATCATCCTACAACATCCAAAAACCAGTTAGTGCAAAAATGAATCCTATTCTACCAAGAAAAACAAAGAAAACAAAAATAAAGACACATGGGTTGCCTCCCAAGAAGCGCCTGATTTAATGTCACGGCACGACGCATGTTACCGAGATCATTTAAGATGAAGAAGTGCCACTACGTGGCTATCATCAATCTTGCCAAGATAGTGTTTGACCCGGTTACCATTGACTCTGAAGATTTCTCCACTTTTATTTTTAAGATAAAGAGCACCAAATGGAGTCACAAATACCACTTCGAAAGGCCCGCTCCATTTTGACTTGAGTTTTCCCGGGAATAGCCTCAACCGAGAATTGAACAATAGAACCAAGTCACCCACCTTGAACTCTTTTCCTCGAGTATACTTGTCATGAAGATACTTCATTTTGTCCTTGTACAAGGACGAACTGGAGTACGCATGGAATCTGAATTCGTCTAGCTCATTTAGTTGCTCCACACGAAGGTTTGCAGCCACATCCCATTCAAGGTTCAACTTTTTCAAGGCCCACATAGCCTTGTGCTCCAACTCCACCGGAAGATGGAAAGATTTCCCGAAGACCAACCGGTACGGTGACAAACCAATTGGGGTCTTGTAAGCGGTTCTGTAAGCCCAAAGAGCATCATCCAATTTCTTTGCCCAATCGGTCCTATTATCATTGACCATCTTTGATAATATGCTATTTATTTCTCTGTTAGAGACTTCCACTTGGCCACTTTCCTGAGGGTGGTAGGGGGTGGTGACTTTGTGATTTACACCATACTTGGAAAGCAAGGTGTCAAAGGCTTTGTTGCAAAAATGCGACCCCCCGTCACTAATGATAGCACGAGGCGTGCCAAACCTTGTAAATATGTTCTTCTTGAGGAAAGCAATAACACTCTTAGCATCATTTTTGGGAAAAGACACGACCTCAACCCATTTAGACACATAATCGACCGGCACTAGAATGTACGTGTTCCCACAAGATGGGCCCATGAAATCGATGCCCCAAACATCAAAGATATCCACTTCAAGAATAGAATTTAGAGGCATCTCATCTTTCTTGGAAATTCCCCCGGCCCTTTGGCACTCATCACACCTTTTGACTAGATCACCGACATCCTTGTACAATGTAGGCCAAAAGAAACCACAGCTAAGCACCTTTGAAGCAGTTCTTTCTCCTCCATGATGACCACCATACGGTGAGGAGTGGCAAGACTCAAGAATAGCCATTTGTTCTTCCTCCAGTACACATCTTCGGATGACCCTATTAGTGAAAATATTGAATAGATAAGGCTCATCCCAATAGAAATCCAAGCTATCCCTCCTAAGCTTCTTCCTTTGGTTAGAAGAGAGCTCACAAGGGACAACACTGGTTACAAGGTAATTGGCAATATCGGTAAACCATGGCATCCCTTGCATTGACACCGACAGAAGTTGTTCAACCAGGAAACTGTCATTGATTTCAAGTCCATCACAAGGTCGCCCTTGCTCCTCCAACCGAGAAAGATGATCGGCCACTTGGTTTTCACTCCCTTTTCGATCCACAAACTCTAAGTCAAACTCTTGGAGCAACAATACCCAACGCATAAGCCTCGCTTTGGAATATTTCTTAGTCATGAGATACCGGAGTGCCGCATGGTCAGTGTGAACTATGACCTTGGCACCCATCAAGTAAGGACAAAATTTCTCCATAGCAAAGACTATTGCCAAAAGCTCCTTCTCCGTGATCGTGTAATCCATTTGGGCCGAATTAATCGTCTTGCTAGCGTAGTAGATAGGGTGAAAAATCTTGTTCACCCTCTGGCCCAACACAGCACCCACAGCTACATCGCTCGAATCACACATAAGCTCGAAGGGTGAGCTCCAATCTGGCACCGTGATGATAGAAGTAGTAGTGAGCTTGTGTTTCAAAAGTTCAAAGGCATGCATACAATGTTCATCAAAATGGAATCTAGCATCCTTCTCAAGCAACTTGCACAATGGATTTACCACCTTAGAGAAGTCTTTGATAAAACACCTATAAAAACCGGCATGACCAAGGAAACTCCGGACTCCTCTAACTGAAGTAGGTGGTGGCAACTTTGAGATCACCTCAATTTTTGCTTTATCAACTTCAATGCCATTTTTTGATATCTTATGGCCCAATACGATTCCCTCTTCCACCATAAAGTGGTATTTTTTCCAATTCAATACTAAGTTCGTCTCTTCGCATCGAGCAAGGACCCTATCAAGATTACACAAGCATTCATCGAAGGAATCCCCTACGATGATAAAGTCGTCCATAAACACTACAAGGAAGTCCTCCACCATGTCGGTGAAGATTGCCATTATGCATCTTTGGAAAGTGGCCGGTGCGTTACAAAGTCCGAAGGGCATGTGAGAAAAGGCAAAAGTGCCATATGGGAAAGTAAAAGTAGTCTTCTCTTGATCCTCCGGGGCGATCAAAATTTGATTATATCTAGAATACCCATCGAGAAAACAATAGAAGGCTCGGCCCGCAAGCCTATCCAACATCTGATCCAAGAATGGCAAAGGAAAATGGTCTTTGTGGGTCACCTTGTTGAGCATGCGGTAGTCCATGCACCCCCTCCATCCGATGACCGTTCTTGTGGGAATGAGCTCATTTTTTTTCATTTTTGATCACCGTCATTCCACCCTTTTTCGGGACGCATTGGACCGGAGAAGTCCAAGCGCTATCCGAAATTGGATAGACAATTCCCGCATCGAGCCATTTTATGATCTCCTTCTTTACCACCTCTTGCATTGCTTCATTGAGTCTTCTTTGATGTTCCACGTAGGGTTTGGCTCCATCCTCCAATATGATTTTGTGCATGCAAAAGGCGGGGCTAATACCCCGAATATCCGCCAAAGTCCATCTGATTGCTTTCTTCCTCCTCCTTAGCACTTTTAGCGTTGAGTCTACCTGCACTTGGGTTAGGCAAGAGGAAAGAATAATAGGTAAAGTACAAGATGGACCAAGATATTCATACCTGAGGTGGAAAGGAAGTGGCTTCAACTCCAGATTTGGAGGTTCTTCAATGGAAGGCTTTGTTGGTGGAGTCTTCCGATTCTCCAAGTCCAAGGATAATTTTCTGGGAGCATAAGAACAAGACCCCATGCCTTGAAGGGAATGGGTACTTTCAAGAACACCATCCACCACGGAGTCCTCATGATTCAATAAGGCCAACTCCACAGGGTCATCAACATGGATCATAACACTGGCATCATCAATAATAACCTCAGACACGAGGTCCATAAATGAGCAAACTTCCATGCTGTTAGGATGCTTCATAGATTTGCATACATGAAAGACCACCTTCTCATTTCCCACTCTGAATGTGAGCTCCCTAGCTTCTACATCAATCAAGGCCTTCCCCGTGGCAAGGAAGGGCCTTCCCGGGATAATGGGGACCTCAAAGTCAACATGACAATCAAGAATGACAAAATCTGCTGGCAATATAAACTTGTCCACCCTCTCTAGCACATCATCAATAATACCTAGGGGCCTCTTCATCAACCTATCAACCAATTTGCAAACGCATAGAGGTCGCCCTAGGTTGTCCGATCCCCAAAGTCTTAAACACTGAATATGGCATCAAGTTAATACTTTCCCCAAGATCACATAGGGCTTTGGCAAAGTCTGCACTCCCAATCGTGCAAGGAATAGCAAAGGCACCCAGATCCTCAAGTTTCGGTGCCATGGAGTGAACTATAGCACTCACTTGGTGAGTCATCTTGATGGTCTCACACTCCATGGACCATTTTTTTGTCACTAAGTCCTTCATGAACTTAGCGTATCCAGGCATTTTCTCCAAGGCTTCCACCAATGGAATGTTGATGGAGAGACTCTTCATCATATCGATAAACTTTTTGAACTGAGTATCTTGCTTTTGTTTGGCCAATCTCTGAGGGTAGGGAGGAGGTGGCCTAGGCAATGGTGCCTTGGCTTGTGGGGTCACTGGCTATGGAATATTAATTACGTGCTCCCTAGACGGATTCACGTTCCTTTCCAAGTCCTCCCCATTTTCATGTATGTCAATTCTTACCTCACCTTCACTTGGGTCATCCATCACTTGTTCCACTTCAACCGGTAACTCTTCTTGGGGCATGTCTTCATCATCAACAACAATCTTCTTTGCCTCGAAGTATTTGCTTCACCACCCTTTCCACTTCTCGTAGTCACCGCCATGGCGTGACCGGTATTGTTATTGTTCCCACCCTTGGGGTTCACCACCGTATCACTTAGTAGTGCACCCTTCGGGCGTGTGTTTAAGGCATGTGAAATCTGGCCTATTTGTACTTCGAGGTTCCTTATAGAGGTATTGTGAGAGGCCAACTGAGCATCGGAGTCTGCATTTCTCTCCATCATCTGCTTGAACATATTTTCAATTCTACCCATATCCGAGCCCGATGAACTTTGCCCTTGAGATTGGTACGGGGGTGGGTTGCTTGGTTGTTGGTACATCGGGGGCCTTTGAAAGCCCGACCCCCGATTACCGTTGCCTCCCCAGTTGTTGTTGTTGTTTCCCCCATTCCAATTTTCCTCATTGTTGTTCCCCCACTGTCGGTCATTATTGTTCCCCCATTGACGATCGTTGTTGTTGTTCCCCCAATTCCGAGCATTGTTGTTGTTATTCCAGTTTCTTGGTCTTTGATTCCCCCAACTTTGGTTATTGCCTTGGTTTCTCCAACTTTGGTTGTTGTTTTGACTATTGCCTTGACCTTGATAGTTGTTTGCATACATCACATCTTCCTCTTGGGCATCATACTCTTCATCTTGGCCATACCCACTAGGCCCTTGGTAACTTTGATCATTATGGTTTTTCTTAGAGTTTCCCCGAGGTCTCCTTTGATTTCGTTGCATGTTCACTCCTTCCATAGCATTCACTTGCTTCGACCCTTCCAATTGTTGGAGTTGGGCTTTGGCAAGTTGATTCATGGTAGTAGTGAGCTCGGCAATTGCTTGCCCTTGTTCTTGGAACTCTTTATGAATACTATTCACATCGGTCTCTCCTTGAGGCACATTAGCTCTACTTTTCCAAGCCGATGATGTGTCGGCCATCTTATCTAGAATCTCACATGCCTCGGGATAATTCAACTTCATAAAATTTCCACCGGCCAACTGATTGACCAAACATTGATTTACAGTGTTAATCGCTCGGTAGAAAGTCTGTTGGATCATGGATTCAATCATGTCATTTTTCGGACATTCCTTAACCATGGTCCTATATCTCTCTCATATCTCATGTAAGGGCTCATTCGGTTCTTGTTTGAAGGCCAATATTTCATCTCGAAGCGCCGCCATATGACTCGGGGAAAAGAATTTGGCAATGAATTTGTCCGCGAGCTCATCCCAAGTTGATATTGAATGGTTGGGGAGATGCTCGAGCCAATCAAGGGCTTTCCCCTGAAGAGAGAAAGGTAACAACCTGAGTCGAAATTCATCCTCCGAGACATTTGTCTGTTTACTTCCCCAGCAAGTATCTACGAATCCCTTGAGATGCTTATAGGCATTCTGGTGCGCGGCTCCGGTGAAATACCCCCGTTGCTCTAGGAGGGTGAGCATCACGTTTGTAATTTGGAAGTTCCCTTCCCGAATACTCGGCGGAACAATAGCACTAGCATACCCCTCGTTTGGAAGGACCCGAGGGGAAGCTCTAGGAGGTAGGGGTGAGGGAGGGTCTGGGATATCATCTTGTAGATTGGCCTGTCGGCCCCTTATTTGTGGAGGTAATTGATTGATTTCTTCCTCTTGATTATCATATACCTCCTCCCCCGCAATAATGTTTCCCATTGGATCCGCCATTTTTTTACCTGAGTAGATTAAACAAAAAAGGTTAAAAACAGAAGGAAATAAAAACACTTAACGCTACTAGACACGTAGATAATCAACATCATCTTAACTCCCCGGCAATGACGCCAAAAAGTGATCGGCTCTCACCCTCGCTACTATAGGAGTAGGAAGACAAGGGTCGGTGCAGCGTTTACCCGATATGTCGGGATCGAATCCTCAGGGAGTCAACAATTGGAGTGAGTGTCTATGTGAACTAGTAGAGCCTCGTGTTCTAATTGCACTTCTCATGATAGGGTGTTTTGAACTATATTAAGTATTAAGCTAATGTTAAATGCTAATTGAATAACTAATTTATTTTGATGTTATTTTCTTATAAGGATAAAGGCACTAAGGTCGCGACTTTCACCTAGGCAGATACTTAATGGATTTCAATGTTCTAAAGTAAGGATGTTGATTAGGGATACAACTATAACCAATGCACGGATGTGCCCACTCTATACCTCTTAGTAGTTTGAGTGGATTTTCCCTAATTACCTCTCTCTCGGCCAATTGGGTGTCAATTAATCAAGTAATTGAGGTGCAAGTAGGGTATTACTCTCTCGAGGTTTAACCCGTTAATTAGGGATCAAGTAGGGTTTTACCATTTCTGCGTTCAACCCAATTGATTGGGACTACCAATCTCTTGATAATGCCCTAATTCCTTGTTAGGCTAATTTTCTAGACTCAAATCCTCTTTCTCAAGAAGGACCCAAGTCATGGAAAGGTTAGTTAGTGTTTGCAACCACTAATTATAGCAATAAGAACCCTAAATTAGCCCAAATAGCAAACACCCATAAACATCCAAACCCTAATTTTAGAAACCCATCAAATACCCACACTAGGGTTGAGCCACAACCGTAGCTACTCATAATCAGAGATTAATTCAATGAAAGAGATGATATAGAACCCATATTAATAATTCTTAACAATAAACTCAAGGGTTCAATGTTAAGAATGCTAGAAATAAGCTTAAAAAATGAAAAACTAGCTAATCACGTGCTCTTTCATTCAGAAAATTCAAAGATTACAAAAGATGACCTAAATTTTTTTACAAAATAAGCTATTTATACTCAGCCAAAAATCTGGACAAAAATGCCCCTACGGGGCTTCCGCGGACCACACAAAATCAACCGCGGTCTGTGGTGGATAACTGAAGTTGTGACCTTTGAGTCTCTGAGGTGCTCTACCGCGGACTGCGGCTGCGGTGAGCATTGGCCTTGAATCACACTCTTTGAACCTCTGGACCGCGGACCGCGGTAAATGGACCGCGGCCACAGTGGAATATGGCCTTGAATGAGGGTCTCTAAATCTTGCCACCGCGGTCCGCGAAGATTGGACTGCGGCCGCGGTGGCTTTTTGCTTGGAATGCCCATCTCTGAATCTCACCACCGCGGTCCGCGAAGAGTGGACTGCGGCCGCGGTGGCTTTTTGCTTGGAATGCCCATCTCTGAATCTCACCACCGCGGTCCGCGAAGAGTGGACTGCGACCGCGGTGGGATATGATGCCTTGAGCTTCTCTGAAGTTTACCACAGCGGTCCGCGGAGAATGGACCGCGACCGCGGTGGGCATTTGCCTTGGTCACTTTTGTTGTTCTTGGTACTTGTGCCAGATTCACTCCTGTTTTGAGCATATTCTTGACTGAATGTCATCATTTCTGGTTCAATCCTGCAACAAGCACAACATATAAGCTTTCGGGGCTACTTTGTGTATAAATATAACCAAAACCTAAGCATAGAAGGGCGGAAAACAAGGTAAAAATCCTAGTTATCAGTATGTAAGGTACATAAATAAGTACATAACAGACATTGAAGAAATATGGAGTAAATGACACAACCTGTAAGTATGTATAGCTCTATAAATCATGAAATATTTATAATGTCATGCATATGAGTATAAATGTCATGTAATGCATAGGTACATGTTTCATAACATCATCAGGACTCTGAAGGCATCTCATCATATCATATCGGCCACTGTGGGCAAAATCATCAACGCATACCAGCTGATAAGGTGGTGGTGCGTATATAAAGCTACATACATACATACATACATACATACACACATACATACACACATACATACATACACACATACACACATACACACATACACACATACACACATACACACATACACACATACACACATACACACATACACACATACACACATACACACATACACACATACACACATACACACATACAGACACACACACATACATACACACACACATACATACACACACACATACATACATACATACATACATACATACATACATACATACATACATACATACATACATACATACATACATACATACATACATAACGCCATATGTTCATGGGTCAATGTGCATGTATAAATGCATGAAATGCATATGAAATATGTTAATAAGATCTCTCGGTACGTCATAAGACCATTATGCCTCTGATTAATATGATGAAATAAACTTTACCTACTTACATATTTTTGAGACCCATGAACAGATGATAGAATAATATGACATACGAGGAATGAAAAACATACGCATCTTTAGTATTTCTATGAATAGAGTCATTTATGGAAGTTGTGCATTTACTCGTTTCGTTCGTGTCGTATAGATCATACGAAAAAGAAAAAGAAATAGCCTTAACATACCTGAAGTAGGGAAAAATCTGTATGATGTTCTTGAGAAAGATTGCATTGTACTTCGTTATAATTGCAAAACCTCACTTTGATTTGAATTATTGAACTCTTGCGTTGCTTGGATATATACATATGCATATGAAGTTCCTTAAGAGCCACAAGACTCTTAAGTGATAGATGATTACGTGAATTTGGATGTGAACAATACCATTAGTTATATGACTTTTAAGTTTAAGTCTCTTAAGTTTAATATTTCTTATACAAGGGTGTGGGCTCCACTTTCCTAATGACTAAGCCAAAAAATCTTCTAATTGTGACACCAAGTTTCATGACTTAAGAGTCACTTGGTTAAATCTTGTAATGCTGCCACGTTTTTGGCTCATCCTTATCCAACCATTAATCCCTTAATTTCTTAATTAATTTGTTAATCCCCATTAACCAATAATTACCCAGTTATTCACATAATTAGGTATTATATAAAATATCACTCACTTTTAGTACATTTTGCTCACCTTACTATTATGGTCATGTGGCTCCTTGTATGACACTAGTTCATAAATACCGAGTATTATGGCTCGGACCGTTTTTGTCCCAACTTGTCAAACTTCGACAAAAACTTATTTTCTTCGATTTGCTTACCCTCTTACCTTTACGAATTTATTTATCCCTTGTTTGAAATGGCATATATTTGAAACCTCAAAATAATTCCAATCCCGAACTTACGTTGATTATCTTGCGACGAAACTTTAACATATGAAAATGCGGGATGTAATATCTTATTTCTGAGTTTTCATCAAATTACTTATGCCGTACTTTTACGTATGAAAACATAGAGTGTAATAAAAACACACGGGCCGGGAATATACTCACTAGGGAGCGATTCCGCCGACATTTTATCACCGGCCGACCTTGAAGAAGAAGAAGAAGCATTTTCCTTTTGTGGAATAATTTTGGAAGCTTTCGCTATTGATACGAGTAGAAGAAAGAGGAAAGTGTTGAGTTCTGGTGGTTTGAAATTAACAGTGATGGCCTAAAGAGTGATGAAAGAGAAGAGATCGAGAGAGTTAAAGACTTGGAAGAATTGATGAAGATGAAAGTAAAAGTTTTATTCAACAAAAGAGACCATACTTATAGAATTGCGGTGACGGTTCGACGGTGCTAGTGGCCGACCGCCCACTGACGCGCATTAATGGTTTAGGAAACTGTACGGACGGGACATTTCGGTCACTTCCATCGCTTATGTCACGAGGATGACATCACTGTCTATCGAGGTCATAAGAAAATCGAGGCTCAAGCCTTTTGTTATCACTATATTCTAAGAAACGAGGGGACTATCTGTATACAGTAGAAATCAGGGCAACTCGATTTCACTATTTGATCAGGATTGGAACGTTACATTGAAGATCTAGGACGTCGAGTCAAAAATTGAAGCCTCTTTCCAGATCGAGGTTAATATCAATCGAGGCTAGAAAGAGACAGACTTCGAGTAAATCGGGATAGCTTTGTAACGGAAAGGGTGAGATACCCATGATTGATCGAGGATCGTAGCGTGGATCTCGGAATGGATCAAATCTATAGCGGTTAATATGTTGTTTATATGATTTCCTACTGTAATTAGAAGTATACCTTAATTAGGACTCCTTTACTATATAAAGAATTCCATTCATTTGTAATCATCTTGGCTCACAGGAAAAAAAATATACAACAGTTTCTTTCTTGCTATATCACCTCGAGGTTGCTTCAATTCGAGGTCGACGTTTTGCTTACACACTGATTTGATCTATTTTACAGTCTAATTCATCCATTTATCTTCTCGTTTATTAATTGGTATTGGGTGAAATCACATATCCTTAATACTACAATATAAATTTAATAGTTATCCAAATTTTAGGGTAAACACATTTATTTGATGTCTTTGATCTCTTTGAAAATATTTTATGAATTTATGGAATTTTGAGATGTTTAGTGCCTCTATTGCATTTTGAATGACATTGTTTCATTTTTTAGAAAAATGATACATTTTTTATTTGGAAATACTATAAATTTAAACTTCTCTATTTAACTTTCATAACATTTTCTTGTAGTCACATAAATATCAGAATATATTTAAAATCACAAGTTTAAATATACTTTTGGTATGTGACAAAAATTTATGTTTTCCTTTTACTTCGTGTCCATTAAACATCGTTGTTAAAATGAAATGGAGAAATATGTAAAGAGTAAAATATAAATTCCATTGCAACTCATCCTTTCCCCTTAAATTGGTACGGTAATACTGTAGGAGCGAACGCCAACTCTTAGAGAGTACTTTTGTTTTATTTCTTCGTTGTGATCATTCTATATTTGTTAGCCAATCTTATGAATGAAAATACCCTTTTCTAGTCTAGGTGAAGACCGAAGAGAGGTTAGAGTAATAATAGTTTGAACGTTTTGTGATAAGCCACGTATATTCCAGAAGAAGCAAAGGAATTTAGGAGAAGATAATTCTTGGAACTTTCAGTTATTAAAAGTTTATTAGAAGTTTCCTGTTTAGCAGTTTTATTATGGTTATTAGAAGTTATTTATCTTTATCTAATAGGATATGCAGTAGCTATGGTCATCCTATTATATAAATATCACACAAAATATCACACGGTAGAATCTCCCAGGATACGTCCCGTAGTTCCAAATGAAAAGATGCAGTACAGGGGAAAGCTCCCGGAATACGTCCGTAGTCCCAATTTAAATACACATTACAGGGGAAAAGCTCCGGAATATGTCTGTAGTCCCAATTTAAATATGCAGTACATGGGAAAAGCTCCCGGAATATGTATGTGGTCCCAATTTAAATATGCAATGCGAATGAATACACGGATACAGTATATTTGAACGGTTCAGTGAAAAATCACAAGCAGAAACAAGATAAAGACTATCCAACATGGTACACATTGCATCAAATAGGGACTTTCGGTAAACAGATAGGCATGCTTCTTCCTAGTCTAAACTACGCAAGTAGTACATAAAGCAGTGTAATGAGAGTAAAAATGATTTAAGGCATGGATAGGAAGAATGGAATTTTAGCAACAATAGCCCGTGCACGTACTCGTCACTTCACGTACACAGCGCCCATACAACAAATAGTATCAAAACAACCTAAGGGGAAGTCCCCAACACAGAGTTAGGCAAGCCACTTACCTCGATTGCGCTACTCAACTCAAAACCACGCTCTTGTCACAAGTACCCGACTCATAATGACCCAACTCTATTCAATTCAATTGCATAATGTAAATATCACTTTAAGGAATCAATATAGCTAATTAGTTCGAAGCTAATACGCGAAATTAGAAAAATTGCCCAAAAGGTCCCCCAGGGCCACGTCTCGTAATCGGGTGAAAGTTACAAATTTAGAACACCCATTCACTCACGAACTCACTCGAACAAGAATTACCAAAATCCGACGTCAAAATCTCCTAAAATCCTCAGATTTCTACTTGGGGAACTTCCTCCAATTTTTCATGATTTTTCATCCAATTTCATTGATTAGATTGAAGAAATTTCTAGGGATTAATGATATACAAGTGAATTAAGGTTAGAAATCGTTACCTATGAAGCTTCTTTTCAAAACCCACTAAAAATCGCCAAAACCCAAGCTCTAAATCGTTTTAGGAGATATGAATTTCAAACCCTCGGATTTTTGTATAAACAGCCCAGGGATTCCGCACCTGCGACTCTTGGACCGCACCTGCGGAAAATCCATCGCAGGTGCGAAAACTCATTAACTCGACTAGGGTCGCACCTACGGTTGCTGGGCCGCATCTGCGGCTCCACACCTGCGAGCCTGGCGACCCCTGACCAAACTCCGCACCTCCGAGCCTCACTCCGAACCTGCGTGTATGCACCTGCGAAAAAAAATCCATCGCAGGTGCGAGACACCAGAACCAGCAATGGTTCAGCTGGTTTTCCAAGTTCAAAATCACCCGTTGAGCATCTGAAACATCCCTGAGGCCCCCGAGACCTCAACCGAACTTACCAACATGTCCTAATACCTCATACAAACTTAGTCGAGCCTTCAAAGCACATCCCATAATATCAAAATCATCAATTATGCATGGATTCAAGATGAACTTATGAAATTTTCAAATTTCACAATCGATGCTAAAACACGTCAAAACTAGTCCGAATGACCTCAAAATTTACACACAGGTCATAAATGATACTACGAACCTGCATCCACTCTCGTAATTCCATTCTGATCCCGATATCAAAATTTCACCTATCGGCCGAAATCGCCGAAATTCCAACTTTCGCCAATTCAAGCCTAAATCTACTACAGGCCTCAAAACCACATTGCGAACACTCTCCTAATCCCTAAATTACCCAACAGAGCTAAAGGATTCGACGAAATTCCATTCCGCATCCGTCTTCACACAACTCCAACTACGGTCCGATTTCTAAAGCTTAAACTCATATATAAGGGCTATGTGTCCGAAAATTCTCCGAAATTCACAACCAAACGTTCCGAAAAGTCCAAAAGTAGAAATAGACATGAGAGGAACTAGGGGTGTTCATAAAAACCCAAAATATCGAACCAAACCGACCAAAAAACCCGATACATTTTAGGTTTGGTTTGGTTATGAATTTTAAAAACCGATCAAATTTGGTTTGGTTTTGGCTTCAATAAAAAAAATAACCGAAAAAACCCGAACCAAACCGACTATACAAGTAGATATTTAAATTTAATATTACATCTATATATATGTATATTTTTTATATAAAGTTTCTGAAATTTTATGGTATACATTAGTCATTTATATTTTTAGTCTAGTTCTTTGCTATTTAATAATCTAATTCTTTGACTTTACATTCTAGTTTGATTGGTAATTTTCTTTCACTAAGTATAAAAAAATTTATTTCATCCTAAAAATAAATCGATTTTTAATTAAGTACTTAAATTATCCATCACTATTTTATTCAATTATCATCAATATATCTTGGAAAATAATAAATTTCTCAAATAACAATTGATTTGAAAGTGTTATGTTGAAAAAGTAGCCGCTGGAATATACGTTTGGTAGTGTATGCCCCATATATAAGAAAAAAAAAATAAAAAACCGAAAAAACCGAAAAACTGATAAAAATCGAATCGATAAAAAACCGACTTAATTGGTTTGGATTGGTTCCAATATTTGAAAAACCGACTTACTTGGTTTGATTTCCTTTTTGGAAAAAACCCGACCCAAACCGAACCATGAACACCCCTGGGAGGAACAATTATTAGGGGATCGAGGCGCTAACTCTCAAAATGATCGGCCGGGTCGTTACACACATCGGAGTGGAGATCATAGCAACAAAGGGAAAGTTAAATCCATACCAGAAGAGGATGAGGTTAACAACACTCGGCATCGAGAAACTTTCTGGCGCTCAGAGACAAAGATGGAATTTCCAAAGTATGAGGGATGAGATACTAGAGGCTGGATTTTAAAAACAGAGAAGTATTTCCACTACTATCAAACTTCTGAGGAATGCAAGGTTGAAGTGGCTTCGATATACTTGGAAGGATATGCAATGGATCTTTTTGCTTGGATCAACAGTGAGCGGACAATGTACTATTGGGACGAATTGGTGAAAGTAATGCAAGAAAATTACGGACCTGTTGAGTTTCAAAACCCCGATGAACATCTTTGTGATATCCCAACAAACTGAAACAATGTTTGAATATAGGCAAGAATTTGCAAAATGAGCAGAGTGTGTGCAAAATTGGCCAGAACACTGTTTGCTTGGAGTTTTCCTAAGTGGGTTGAAAGAAGACCTTCGCGTGGACATTAGGATTCACAAACCTCGATCCGGGTACAAGGAAATGAGCATGGCTCTAGAATATGAAGGAAAACAGAGATCTAATATGTAACACCCCGTAAATTTGGCTTAGATATGAATGTGTAAAATGAGTAGTAAGGTTATATTTTAGAAATATGAAGTCCTATCGGGATGAGTATGGGTGAAAATAGTTGTTTCAAAATCAAGATCGAAAGTGAGGTGCATAAGATTCGACAAAATCGACTAAGTTTGCAGAAGGTCCGTCTTCCAGCAGTGTTTAGTTAAAATTTGTAAGCAATTTGGGAAACTACAAACCATGAAAGTTGTAGGCCTTTAAAATTTCTTTCCAACGATATATTATAGAGCCCGAACGGATCTCGGTGCAAAAGGTTATGCCTGTTTTACAGAACAATGCGCAATATACGCGTCCAGTAGCACGCCTAGTACCGCGGCCGCGCTAATGCGATAGTGTTCTGGCCATTTAGCGCAGTTAGTTGCGCGTTTGGGGACTTCAGGTGCGAGGGGGCGCACATGAGGGTTCATTTTTAAATCCCTACGTCGTCCCCCACATCCCCAAAACATAAAAACTTGCTCCAGAAAGAAAATCTCTCAAAAACCTAACTCCTTAAGGGTCCCTCCACCACCCAAGGTAAGTTCTAATGGTAATTCTAAGTTAATTTTAATTTCCCAACATCTTATTAACATGGGTAACCCCTCCATATCATTAGATATTCCATTGGGACATCATTGTTGAGAGAAGGAACCCTAGAACTCGAATTCTAGGGGATTGAACTTCAAGGAGGTAATGTCTTCACCCTCAAATTGATTCTAGCATTAGTTTGGTAATTATAGACTCTAGTTCATGAGTTATGTGTTGATGGGTTTGATAGAAAAGCATGAACGGTTATAGGTTTAGGTTGTTGATTGTTGATTATGGGTTAAAAGTGTTGTTTACCTTATGGGTAATAAAGAATGGTATTGATTATAGCCGTTTGAGATATTAGAATTTATCTAGGAGTAAGAGGATGGGTTATTGGGTGTAGAAACACCATTAATAAGGGCTATTGAGCTTTATGCCACCAAGTGTTTGATAAAATGCCTAAGTGACCAAAACATGACTATTGTTGCTAATTTTGTGATGACCCAAAAGGGGTCATCTTATGTAAATCTAATTGTGACTGTGTTGCGAGGCCCCGTAAGCCTACGTTAATCTCACCTCGATGTGCGTGCGCAACCCGGGTGCGTAACCGGGAAGCCTTTATGTGAAAACTTGATTAAGAGTTGAATTTATGATAATTAATTGAATAAAGTTGACTTTGGTCAACATTTTTGGTAAACGGACCCGGATCCGTGATCTGACGTTCCCGGAAGGTCCGTAAGATAATATGGGACTTGGGTGTATGCCCGGAATCGAATTCCGAGGACCCAAGTCAGAGAAATGAATTTTTAAAGAAAATTGTTTTATGAAAATATTAAAGGCTTATGAAAATGAACCTTGATGTGAAACATGTGCTGCCAGGACTGTATTATGGTTTTGGAGCCCAGAACAGGTTCAATATGTGTTATTTAAGTTATCTGTGAAATTTGGTAAGGAACATACTTGATTTGACGGGTTTCAGATAAAAATGGGAAAATTAGAGTTAATGAAGTTTTGAGGATTTTCATAGAATTTGAAATTTGGCTTGAAATGTGATTTTATGTTACCGAGGTCCGAATGAAATTCTGAGATCGGAAATAGTTCCGTTATGTCATTTATGACTTGTCGACAAAATTTGAATTAATTCCGAGTAGTATAGGCCGGTTCGGTGCATTGAAGTGAATTCTAGAATTTTTTAAGCTCTTAAGTTGATTCAATTTGGTTTGGGGGTTGAATTTTGAGTTTTGTTGTTGTTTTTCATATTCCGGAAGTTCGAGCGAGTCCATATCATGAATACAGACTTGTCGGTGCTTTCGGACGGGGTCCCGAGGGGCTCGGGTGTGTTTTAGACCCCCGGGAGCTAAGTTAGAAAAACAAGAAATTTCTGCTATCTGGTTTCCTTCTCTGCGATCGCAGAAGGTGGGTTGCGATCGCGGAGAAGGATTTTGCTGGGCTGTTGATTGTTCTTTGCGATCGCAGCCTCCCCTTTGCGATCGTAGAGGTCTGGATTACACACCTTCGCGATCGCAGCCTTTTCTTGCGATTGCATTGAGTCGCATCTGGGCCGGGTGAGTTTGTTCTTCGCGATCGCAGGACCTCTGCCGCGATCGCAGAGGTCCGGCCAGCTGGCCTTCGCGATCGCAGGACCTCTGCCGCGATCGCAGAGATCTGGCCAGTTGGCCTTCGCGATCGCAGGGCCCTTGTCGCGATCGCAGTGAAGGAATCCCTAGGCAGTTTTATTAAATACGGGACTTAGCATATTTCCTCCATTTTCATATCCTCCTCAAGCTTTTAGAGAGCTCTTCAAGGAACCTTCCACCACTTTTATTTAGGTAAGTAAATTCCATAGTTTTACTAGTTTCAAACATTATTTCCTAGTTAAATTCCCTACTAAATTATCTAAAATCATAGAATTAGGTAGTAATTTTAGGGTTCTTGAGGATTTTGTGATTTTTCAGTTTAGGCCTTGAATTCAAGTAGAAATCACACCTTAATGATCCTTAGGCTATAGGTGAGTGATGCCTTCTAGAATTTTCGGAATTTGATCATGCGGGACCGGGGTTGGAATTCGGGAAATCTTCAAGAATAGCGATTTTATTGAATAGCTAGGATAACTTCCCGCTTTGTGCATGCATTGATATTATTGTATACCTTTTGGCTAATTGCGAGTTCTTGGTTGTAGAGTTCGGAGTTTCGGGCGCAATTGTGGTTCGAGGGGTAGATTCGACACGAGGTGAGTCTCCTTTCTAACCTTGTAAGAGGGAATTTTCCCCATAGGTGATGTATATGCTATGTGTAAATTGTTTGGGGGCTACGTACGCGCCAAGTGA
>ML266422.1:6342-54096 GCA_005239495.1 Nicotiana undulata
AAAGCATCTACAAGCAAAATACAAATAATCTACAATTTATCTACAAAATATCTACAAATTAGGTACATTGAATAGAAAGAGACGAAAATTAATACAGCGTGATTTGCGTTTAAAAATTTCTGAAAGAATCTTTAATTCCCCAATATTAGCGCACCTAAATAAGGAATTTTAATACTACAATGATTCCTTATTTAATGAAATATCTGAAAGAATATTTACTTCCTTAATTTTAGCGCCTAAATAGGAAGATTATATCTACTAAGATTCTGTATTTAATGCATTGTATCTGTTTTGTAAAAAAACTATTAACAGGGCGGGTAATTTTCAAATCATGAACATATTTAGTAATATAGTTTCCTATATGGTATAGGAACGAAATTTTTTCTTATTATTAACCTGCAACCTGCTGTTTGCGAGGCAACTTGCTCAATAATTTAATTTAGAGCATAATTTCCAGATTGTCTATTCAAGATAGTTCATCTTGATAAATTGGTTTATATCACAATTGGTTTAGCAAAATAATTTATTGAGTGCCTCCACTTAATAGCTAAACCATTGCTTATGAGAACAAAGTTATTTATACCAGTTTGATATACATTATATACGAAAGTATATTACATTCTTCCCTCACAAGTGGTTCAGGGTCAGGCACCAAATAATTCTATCATATTATTATTGATGTGCAGTGTATATTTTGATTAACACCATAATGCACAAAGATGAGTTCCCAAAATTGAGGAAGAAAGTTTTTCTAACATGAGGGGGAGACATAATAAACAATTGAGAAAAAGTTATGTGGAAAGAATTATCATTTGTACTTCTAGATCCTCGAATAAGACAATATGACTTGGAGTTTGTAAAAGATAATTCATCTACAATGTATTGCAAAGCATGCCAGACGCATTTGCTGTCCCAAAGAAAGTAACTATATTCTCACTGAAAATGCTCATATTAGAATAAGTCCTAGAAGGACAAAGTCTATGGTATGCTTAAAGCATATAGACAAATCGGTTTCAAATAGAATTCTTGATAAAGAAGATGAGCAAATTATCAAAATGATCATAATAAGGAGGCAAGTGATCTAGAAGATCACATGACATAACATTTCATAAAATCTCAGGAGAGGTTCAGGTACCTGAATATATGAATGAAGAGATCTTCATGTTATGTCTTTATGAAAATATTGGAACCGATATAAAATGTTCGTCGACGACATCTATCATAACGATAAGTATAGATGAGGATCTTAAGTCTGTCGAATACAGACACAAAAATATTGGCCAAATAGAAAAGACACGATTCGAATAGAATTGGTTTCATATGAAAGACATGTAGTTTTGAACTTGCAGTTCAAACACTTGAAAGTATAAAGTCAATGGTGTGTGCAATCACTTTCATGTATCTTATATGTCTCGCATGACATGAAAACTTGATATGCACCTGAAGTCCATTCATATGACTTATATGACTCAACTTATATGACAATCCTTGAAGGATATTAAAGCATATAGAATTTTTGGTCATGAAGTACTACATCCTAAATGCAATTTGTGCACATTTGTATCTTGCTATAACTATAAGCATGATAATGTGATAGCGAGGATTTTCAAGGTGCAACATATTCATTGGAGTTAATATGGTATCATCAAATCTCTACCGACGTCAACCTTTAAGAAGCTAGTGCACAAGATTGGAATGTGAATGCTCAAGGATGTGAATTGATGCTCTCGTCAGGGGGAGTTAATGCGTGTTGCACTCTTTTTCCCTTACAAGATTTTGTCCCACTGGGTTTTCCTTGCAAGGTTTTTAACGAGGCAACCAAAAGGCGTATTATTGAACATGTGTACTCTTTTTCCTTTACTAGAATTTTTTTCCCATTGGGGTTTATTTTAGTTAAGGTTTTAACGAGGCACATTATCTGTTGAATAGACATTCAAGGGGGAGTGTTATAAATAGAATTCTATTTATGGTGAATGTTTATATTTTAGAGATATCTTAGGGATTTTACTTGGTGGCTATTCTTGTTCTTTTATTGTTCATAACATTAACATCAGTTATTAGTCAGTAATTATTTAAGAGCAGAAGAAAACTCGAGAAAAGCTTCGTATTCATATCTTCTAGAGTTGTACAAACTGAATAGAGGCGTTCTTGGATTGTCTTAATTCTGCTTTGTTAGTACTAGGTCATGCAGATGCAGTAACACAACATTCTTGCTTCATTGAGCAGAACAGAGTTTTTATAGCAAAGAAACTTGCCAGAAGTTTATGTCCAATCAATCAACCTTGAGAGCAAGCAAATGGTGATAATATATAGCAACATGCAAATTAAAGACTAGGCAAATGAAAAAAAAAGTTGCAAATAAAATTGATGTATATGGTTTTACAATTTCTCTCATGAAAACCAATGGTTGCTTCCAAAATTGATCTAAAAATTGTTCTTCAATTCATTTGGACCTGAAATAAGCGTTAGTCACATTGACTTGGTTAACATAATCTTTTATTGGCTGTTTCTATCGATTGAACTAATAACAGTTGCAACATTATAGTACTTCATAACCCCCTACACACACACACATGTATATATAAAAAAGACAGCTGTACAACAGGTATTGGCATACCAGGGTGCGAGACAGAAGAGAATATCAAGAGTTAACATCATTTCGAGTGCAAACAATATCATTCAGACTGAGAAAAAGGCTCATCATGTGCTGAACAATTAGCAACTCAAGTTCAAACGAGAATGCAAATTGTCACTGCCCACTGGAATCTGGATACACCATGAATAAGCAGAGAGCATGATATAAGCATTTGAATCTCAATAGAGGTGGTACCTGTTCTAGTACAGCTAATTTTAGTCAAAATACAACAGCCTCCTCATTCAAATATTATCTTATCCTATAAAAATTGTTCATGACAATGCACTAGCAACAAAACATTCTGCTGCAGCTATCCGCTAAGCATATCCAGCAACAAAGAGTCCATTTTAAGCGATTAGCTAGAGGCCTACAAGAGCAGATGAGCTGCCAGCAGAAAGGATAAGGTACTTAAATAAACCAAAAGTAACTGCATTCTCAAGAACGGGACAACCAAAAATGAAGGATGAAAAGGCCAAAATGATGATTAATCTCCATACTCTGTCACAAAAAGTATCTATAATTAGTGCGCAGACCACATTTGTATTGGCTCAACAGCGGAAGACAGAGAATATCTCATCTCTTACCATCAAGCATGTATGAAGACTCAAAGCAGCGAATAAAGCTACAAAAATCCTAGAATTTCACCGTGATAACTCAGTGAGTTGCAATTCGTCTATAAACAGCTCGGAATGTTTGTCCATCATTGCGTGCTACCTTTTGTCCTTCTTCTGTTGCAGTACTGAGGAGTTTTACAACCTGATCAGCTTCAAGTTCTTCAGTTGTAAGTGCCTCAAACATTGGATGTTCTTCCAAACACGATTTCATCCACTCACCAAGCTCCTCAACATCTGTTATTGTGTATATAATTCCACCGACTGCAAGCACATATGCATACTCGTCGAGCAAGAATGGACTAATAACACGTCGACGATGATTCTTCTCTTTGAAATGGGGATCCGGAAACAAGAAAAACATCTTTTGAAGCTGTCCTTTCCCGAAGTAATTTGGAATGTACTTCATTGAATTAGTCCGTACCACCGAAACATTCTGGTATTGACCAGGATTACTTGTCCTCAACCCTAAAATACGCTCTTTCACATACTCTGTCACCTTGTCCCGCAGCTCCATCCCAACCATAAGGGTATCAGGGAAAAGGGGTGCAAGGGCGATTAAAAGACCTCCAAATCCGCAACCAACATCAGCAAACTGGATCTTTTTAGAACCATCGACTTTAACCATTTCAGGGTAATGTAGGGAATAATCAACCTCAGAAGGGGAAATAGGAATTGGAAAATGCGAGTCACTTAACGGATTACTATGAGCACGAGCTCGATAAAAACGTTTCCGGGGCAGACCAGTTTTCTTGTTGTGTGTAGGATTTGCAACCTCATGCTCCAACATCCTTTCACCTCTGCTTTCTTATTTCTTTTTAGTTTTTCCTTCTCTTCCAACTGCACAGCATAGCAATTAACAAAACCATGAGCTTGAGCACTAAAATTCCAAGAATCTTACCTAAAAAGATTCATTTTTGAGTGCAATTACTCCAAAACAGCATAGAATTAATGCAATGTCAAAGGCAACAGTAACCTCTAATTAAAGAACTTACAGTAATTATCATTAATTGCTGGGGTTTGACAATTCTTAATGCGATAGACCTTCACAACATAGAAATTGCATAGCACAATGTATGCACCAACTATATATCCACCTTTTTTTCTTAACTATTGCTTCACAATATGAAATAAGAATTTGAACTTTGTAGGATTAGAAGCTTATATATTTTTGAATCCTGGCAAAATCGAAGTATTTAAACTTAAAGACCAAAAAACAAATCACAGCAGGAAGTGAAAAGAGAGACGGCCTGAGTGAATATGTGCCTTTTACAGATTTTCAAAAGTTCTACTTTTTGCATACCTGTTTCTGAAGTTCGATGATCCTAAGTTTGAGATTTCCACAGAACAGAATTTAGTTTTTCAGAGAGAGAAAGAGAGGTAGCGGAGCCCTATTATTTTCTGGTGGTTGGGCTTTACGTTTCCAACTTATTTTGGGCCTCGTCAGCTATTTACGTGAAAATAGGGGGCTTTTGCATCTATACCCGCTTTTTGGGTCACGTTTTAATTATACCCGCGTTGTAAAAAAAATTACAAGCGTACCCACTTTTCGCATAAACTTCAGGCACACGGGCCTGAAGTAACAAAGACAAATCAGACAAATTTCAGCATTTTAGGCTTTTTCAAACTGCTGAAGTTATTTAGTTCATTTGTAAAACCTTCAGCACTAAATAAGCTGAAGTATTCTCTTGGATTAATTAGTTTTGTCATAAAGCTTTTTCAAAAACTTCAGCAGAAGTGCTGAAGTTATTTAGTTCATTTGTAAAACCTTCAGCACTAAATAAGCTGAAGTATTCTCTTGGATTAATTAGTTTTGTCATAAAGCTTTTTCAAAAACTTCAGCAGAAGTGCTGAAGTTATTTAGTTCATTTGTAAAAACTTCAGCACTAAATATGCTGAAGTTTTGCACAGGTATCAGGAAGACGACGCCTGAAGTTGTAAAAATTAGGGTATAGGTTAAATAATTTTAAAAATATGGGTATAGGTTTCATGGGGGCGACCAAATAGGGCGCCCCGTGCAATTTTTACGAAAATAGGGCAGACTAGCAAATTTTCGGACTGATCGTTCAAAAATAGCCAGCGTTTGCCAAATCATTGAAAAATAGTAACTATTTACTGCAATAGAGACCAACATAATATACTAGAGTTCGGTGCACCTGTGTATGAACTTTCAACTTATTATGTTGAAACTCCAACGCGCGGAAAGTTCCAGCATAATATACTAGAGATTCGAGCATCTGTGTATGAACTTCCAGCATATTATGCTGGACCAGTATACTTTGCTGGAACTGCAGTATAATATACTGGAGTTCTAGTATAGATTGCTGGAACTCCAATATATTATACTCAGTATAATATACTGGAATTCCAGTATATTATGCTGGAGTATTTTCCGAATTTTGAACAGTATGAAAAATGGCTAAATTTTGATTGTTTTTGAAACTGTGGCTATTTTTGAATTACCACTTGTAAATCTGGCTATTTTTGAATTTCTCCCGCTATTTACCCATCAATGAATGATCAGGCACCACATTTGTGGGCAAAGTGCAGCAATAGCCACTTTTAAGCCCGCTATTCAAAATATATCTGTAATTTACAATGTATTTAAAGATTAGCCAATTCGCCCTAACTTCAAGATTAAGTATCCTGAATTTTTGATCTGCTAATTTGAAATTCAGGACTAAGTGTCCTGAATTTCTTAACTACTAATTTAAAATTCAGGACATAAGATTCGAACTTTAAGACACAATTTTCGAACTTTAGGACACGATGTTCTGAAGTTTGAATGGTGAGGGTTAAACTCTAGGATGCCGTGTCCTAAATTTTGGGCGAGTTAGCTAATCTTTGATACATTGTAAACTGTGGATATATTTTAAACAACATTCTTAAAGTGGCTACCTGGTGTTATTTCCACTAGGGGTGTTCATAGTTCAGTTTGGATCAGTTTTTCCCTAAAAAGAAACCAGATCAAGCTAGCCGGTTATTCAAACATTAGAGCCAAATCAAACCAATTAAGTCATTTTTTTTATCAATTCGGTTTTTGTCGATTTTTCTATAAATATGAGACATACACCACCAAACACATAATCCGGAAACTACATTACTATCAAACCAATTGCTTTTTGAGAAATCTATCATTTTGCCAAGATATATCGATGATAATTGAATCAAATAGCGATGAATAATTTAAGTACTCAATTAAAAATCAATTATTTTTAACATAAAATAAACTCTTATACTTAGCAAAAGAAAACTACCAATCAAACTAGAATGTAAAGGCAAAGAATTAGATTAATATAATAGCATAAAACTAGAATAAAAATACAAACGACTAATATGTACCATAGAATTTTAGAAATTTTGTATAATATATATATATATATATTAGTGTAATAATAAATTTAAATAGCTAATTGTATAGTCTGTTTGGTTCGGATCTTTTCGGTTATTTTTTAATTAAAATCAAAACCAAATTAAATTTGATCGGTTTTTAAAATTCAAAACCAAAACCAAACCAAACATTTTTTTAGTTGGTTTGGTTCGGTTTTCGATTTGTTGAGTTTTGGGGTTTTTATTAACACCCCTGATTTCCACCACATTATTTCTTTTCTCTCTTCCTTTTTTAAGGAGATAGATAGCTCTTACTGAAGCATTACGTGCGCATCCGTTAAAAGAAAAAGTGATCTTCTGCAGTTCTATTTGCATTATGTAAAAACGGAATCTGCTTACGTGAATTAATGGCTATTGAATGTTTTTAAAAAGTAACCAATACTTCATTCGAGCATTAGGTGTTTGTTTGTACAAAAAATTCTATGATATTATATATAGTGTCCTAAGTTATAGTCTAATCGCTTCGATTGTCAGACAAAAATTGTAATTGGTTGAGACGATGTTAAAGATGTGACGAAGTGTCTAACAACTTAAGCTTTTAGACAATGTTTATCAAGAATGAGTTGAAAAATAAATATTCACTTAGACCTTCATATATCCTTCATGTATGTATAGTCTGTCATCAGACAATCTTTAGCAACACTACGAGAAAAGTAGACAAAATTTGAAAAACAAAATTATATCATTGCTCCCTGGTTACAAAAATATATACTTGGTGACAATAGCTCTAATAATCAACTAGTTTCAAACAACAATGGATGAACATCTGATGATGAGGTGGTAGTATTTGTGCTAGTCCATGTGTAGTTAACTTCTGATATCACACTTCTTTCTTCTGTATTTCCCTGAATATTTGTTACTGCTGCAGAAGGTACTTGTGATCTTATGGCTTCCAATGCTATGCTTACTTCCTTCATTGTTGGCCTCTTCTTACCGTTCAAGTTCAAGCAACAATAGGCTACATTAGCAGCTGCCATTATATCCTCCTTTCTACCTTCTTGTGTAACTTCTGCCTGGAGAATTGTATCGAGGCGATTTTCATCCATTGCCATAAGGAAATTTGTTGCTAAACTTCTGCCTTCGTTTGTTGTTGTTGTTGTTGATATTGCTTTCTTTCCTGTTAATAGTTCAGCAAGAACAACTCCAAAGCTATATACGTCGCTCTTTTCTGTGAATTGGCTGGATTGGAAATACTCAGGATCTAAATAGCCAAATGTTCCTTGGACTCTGGTTGTTAGGTGTGTTTGATCAATTGCTATAGACCTTGAAGTTCCAAAATCTGATACCTTGGCGCGATATTTCTCATCTAAAAGTATATTGCTAGATTTGATGTCCCTATGATATATTGGAACTGAAGTTGCAGAATGTAGATAAGCTAATGCTCCAGCAACCTCTGTAGCAATTCTCAAACGCGTGATCCAAGGAAAGGGGAACTCATTATTCTCATTGTGTATGAAGCTGTAAAGTGTACCGTTAATTATAAACTCGTATACTAGGAGTGGAACTTCTGTTTCCAAACAACAGCCGAGTAACTTCACAACATTTCTGTGATTGATCTGTGAAAGTATAACAACCTCGTTGATAAACTGATCCAACTGGTTTTCATCTACCAACTTTGATTTTTTCACTGCTACAATATTTCCATCGGGTAACATGCCTTTGTATACCGTACCTTGTCCTCCACGACCAAGTATGCGATTTTCATTGAAGTAGTCTGTTGCCCTCTCCAGCTCTTTAGCTGTGAAAAGTTTTGCTTTGTCAATGATCCCTTCATTGGATGATAGCTGCTGTTGTAGTAAGAGACCACCATTTCGCTTAAAAAACATTTGTTTCTGTCGTTTGTTCCTTCGCTTCTTGCATGTTTTGTACAATAAATAGCTCCCAAACAGTATAAGCAGCACTCCAATACTTAAGAATACACCTATGGAGATAAGTGAGGAGAATTAGATGATAAGATAGAATCAGGCAATTTACTCTTTTTTGAAGGGAATTTCAGAGTGTTTCCTATAGACTGAACTTCCTTTCTTCTTGGTTTCCAACCACTAAAGTATCGAAAATAGGATGTCTACCATTTTCCAGATGTAGTTCTGAGAGTGTTGAGTTTTGAAATGGCTAGGAAATACAATAGAAGCGACTTACCGAGGAGAATGATTGTGGAATTTGGCTTGTTTGAGTAGTAGTATACCACCTCTGTGCAATTGGTGCATGTTTGATTGGCTGATTGACATACAAAACAATGTTAGAATGATATGTATCAGGGAAATACACCAAATATTAGTGCCCTGGCCTATTCATTTTTTACTTTCCTGAGCCGAGAGTCTATTGGAAACAACCTCTCTATCCTCACAAGGTAGGGGTAAGGTATGCGTACACACTACCCTCCCCAGACCAGACGCTGTGGGATAATACTGGGTAAATGTTCTTGCCAGCGGCCAGACATAAATTTGATATAAGAACAATTCAAGCTATGCTAAAATGCCTTATGTTGTTTGCTCCTATAATAGTGTTCCATCGAGTCTCCTAATCGTATAGTCAGTCTTTTTTCCTAGAATTTTGAATCATCTGATGTGCATATGCAAGATACTGTTCAAAAACTCCACATAAATACCAAATGATTGTGTTTACCTTGGCATCCATCAGAGAAGTATGGATTCCCTCGTGATCCAGGTCCACAGTCACACTGCAAATTTGCCACAGAAGTACCGTTTTCCAACTTAACAGAAACACCAGATTTATTGCAAAACAACCCGGCTTCTAGCTCTTTGGCTTGGACAGTCCAGAGCCAAACAACAGGAGCATAACCAAGAAAAGTAAAAGGCTGTGCAACTTCATCAGGAACCCAAGTTTGGTCTACCAAGAAAGCAGCAGAACATTTCGGAAAAGGTCCTTCCTGAATCCCCGAGTTAGTGAAGTTTGCGGTGTACAAGCTAAGATCAAAAGGTACAAGAGATTGGCAACAGTTGATGCCATAGCATCCTGTCAACGTTGCACCTTCGCTACAGATAGATGTACATCCCGAAAGCACATTTAAGTTCTGTGTCACTAGTCCATTTCCACAACCAACAAGCATCAACTTGTTCCTGTCTTTCGAATAATAAAAAGGACTTCCAGACAAATCTGTCCCCGTTGTGATGATTCTACTGCCTTGACTCGAACCGTTACAAAAATTTATTATTGAAACTAAGGTAGTAATAGTTTGGTTTTTCAGTGACAAAGATATCACTTCACTTTGGAGTTCAACTTGTAGAAATGAATTCAAGAAAGGTTTAGGAGGATTATAACTACGATCACATTTGATTAAGTACCAAGAATTAAGGGAGCAACTGGCACTCAATCCAAATGGATAAGGAATGGTAAGGTTGCCACAATTCTCTTCACAGCCAGGCTTTGCAACAGATGAGGCTGCTGTTGATTGATCTAAAACCATAACCAATAACAGAAATACAAATTTAAGACTCATTTAGAATTTTCTTTTTTCCTCTGGCCTCTAGGGAGTTAGAATTGGATTAAAGTCTTGAACTTTGTAGTTGTAAAAGATCAGGCTTTATGCAGGCATATTCTTCTCCTGGCAGGTAATATGTCAATTCTGGAATAGAAAATTCACTTGGAAAATACTAATTATATACTATCTTAGTTGGCTTCTTGGATCAGGTCAAAGAATATGAAAAGAGTACTCCATCTGCTGTGGTGGCATCATAAATTGAGAAAAGAACCCGTTGAACAAATATTTGAATTTTGTTAGGGTTCAATATTGCAACAAGACTTGGTCTTTACAAGAAAATTTATTTTGAAATTGTAGTAGGTAAGATCTGAACGGGAGCCTTGGAGCAACGGTAAAAGTGTCTTCGTACGAGTTTGATCCGTGGAAACAATCACTAATACTTTCACTAGGGTTGACAGTCTACATCACACTTCTTGGGGTGCGGCCAGAGGCGAACCTAGGATTTTTACACGATGGGGACATAATATTTTGCTCAACCAGTGCCCTAAAGGCTTTTATGTTCAGGGTGCCAAATGCTTTAAATTAACTATTTTCGAGGTATATACATATACATATACAAAAAATTTGCCGAAGTGCGGCCTTTACCGAACCCTGCGTAAAACGGTGAACGCGAGATGTCTTGTGGACCAGACTGCCTTTTTAGTAGGCCAGATATCATTTGCTAGCGTTCAATTTTCGTCTTAGCACTTGTGCAGTTGTCATATTCAATCAATAATTCTTGCCCCGGCAATTCTCTATAATTGTCAACTATTTGAAAAGAAGGGAATTAAATCTCATAGCTTTTGAGGTGCCTTTTGCACTCTTAATTTCTCAATTAAACCTTTCCTGAAATCTTCATTTATTTTATCTTTACCTTCTTGAATACTAGTAAAACCCATGTTCTTTTATGCAGGATTGTCTAACTCACTTGATATTTCCCTCCATTCTGGTTGAGACGGAAGGACCTACGACTATTTCAAGTTCTTAAAGCTAACAACATCCCAAGGTTCGTTATTTCATAGACTTTAAAAGAATTAGCTGATCTTATAAGGTAAAAATATAAAAAATGACAGATTTTAGATTTAAAAAATACCCAAATCTTAGAACAATAGCACCAGATTCAATTGATAAGTTGATCGCAAATAACTTTTTAATACTTTGTGCTTGAAAACCTGTAAATCATTCTTGTAGAAACTCAGTCCCAAATACAAGATGTAGAAAAAGAAATGCTTGGAAAGAAAGAAAAAATTTATCATTGAAAAAAATTTCGTACTTACCAACTTTGTGTTTTATCCCGCAAAGAAGGATCACAAGAGTCTCGTAGTTCTTTTGACCGGAAGGAGTAAGAATTATCATACAATTTTTAAGAAGTTAACATAAAAAAGAAGAAGGAGAGAATGTTTCAACTTTGTAGTTGTGAATAAATATGAAAAAAATAAAATAAGAAATCAATCCCAAAAAGGTAAGAACGGTACAAAGTAACGATTCATCTCCCCAATATGCAACAGTAAAAGTAAACTTTTATTTTCCTTTTCCCAGCAAAATTATAGTTGCTCCCATTAAATACTTAAGTTTTCTAAAAGGAAAATAAATACATAAACCTAAAACTACTAAAAAGTAGGGCCTTCAAATTTTTGGAGCCTAGCCCTTGCCTTACCTGCCTTGGGGTTCAACCGCCTCTGTAGACGAATCAGGTCCAATGCCAAAATAATAAAGGAAAATATTTAAAGGGTGTTTGACTAAACTTATAAGCTGATCAAACTAGCTTATAAACATTTTTCGGCTTATTTACGCCTTTGGTAAAATTAAAAGTGTGTAACGACCCGATCGGTCGTTCCGAGAGTTTTAGCCCCGTTTCCCCCGTTTCTGCTTCATTATATGCGTTTCAGCTCTATTATGTTGTGTTAGGTTGGTTGACTCGGGTTCAGAGCGATTTTGGAGAGAAATGAGACATATAGTCTCTTAAGTTGCTTATTTAGTTGGAAAAGTCAACCGAAAGTTGACTTATGTGTAAATGATCTCGGAATTAGGTTTTTATGGTTCAGATAGCTTCGTTAGATGATTTTGGACTTAGGAGTGGGTTCAAAATGTTATTCGGAGGTCCGTGGTAGAATTAGGCTTGAATTGGCAAAATTGCATTTTTGGCGATTTTCGGTCGGCAGTGAAAAATTAGCTATCGGGGTCGGAATAAAATTCCGAAAGTCGGAATAGGTTTGTAGTGTCATTTGTGATGTGTGTGCAAAATTTCAGGTCAATCGGACGTGGTTTGGTTGGTTTCGGCATCGTTGGCGAATTTTAGAAGTTTAGAAATCCGTAGACTTGAATTCGGGGTTAATTTGGTATTTTGATGTTGTTTTGGGTGATTCGAAGGCTCGACTAAGTTTGTGTGATATTATGGGATGTGTTGGTATGTTTTGTTTGAGGTCCCAAGGGCCTCGGGTGAGTTTCGGGTGGTTTCAGACCATTACTAGGCCATTTTTAGTTGTTGGTTTTTGGGCTTCAGGGGTGTACAGTGCGATATCATAGGTCTGGCCGCGTTAGCATAGAGAAAATTTGGAAAAAATTAGTTTTGTTATGCAATAGCATAAGTACTCCCGCGATCGCACAGAGTAAAATCTCTGCTGCAGTGACCCAACTTTGGAAGTTTATAACTCACAATATATAAGGAATTTGAAGATGATCCAAAAATAAAAGTTGTAGCCCTTGATGTCTAGTTTCCATAAAGTTAAACCAATTGTAATTTGGAGTTTTGTACAAAACGTTATGACTATTATACTAGAGGCTGTCCGGAAGAGTCGGAGAAGGCTATTGGAGAAAATTTGTTCTACGCGATCGCGTGGAAATGGCCGCGATCGCATAGGGTAAATGCCTGGGCAGATTATAAAGTACTCTATTTCGAGGGTTTCAACCATTTTTGCATTTTTGGAGCTATGCAGCTCGGATTGAGGCGATTTTTGAAGGGATTTTCAGAGCAGTGATTGGGGTAAGTGTTCTTCACTCAAATTTAGTTAAATTCCGTGATTGTGTCTTGATTATTATCATTTAATTTGGGAATTTGGGGTGAAAATTAGGGAAAAATGGAAGAGAATTGGAGAGTTGATTTTGGGGATTTGAATGGCCATTTGATGTCGGATTTTGATGAATTTAATATGGGTAGACTCGTGAGTGAATGAAATTTCTAGTTTTATAATTTTTATCGGATTTCGAGACGTGGGCCCGGGGGCCGGGTTTGAGCCAAATTCGGGATTTTTGGCCTTATTTGATAATTTTCATGTGGAATTCATCCCTTTAGCGTATATTGATGATAATATACTGATTTTGGTTAGATTCAGAGCATTTGGAGGCCGAGTCAAGAGGAAAGGCATCGCGGATTAGAGTTTTGTCCGGTTTGAGGTAAGTAATGTCTGTAAATCTGGTCCTGAGGGTATGAAACCCCATACTTCACGCTGTATCACTATTTTTGAGTGGCGCACATACTAGATGACGAGTGTGTGGCGTACACCGATGGATATTGTGACTTGGTCCACCCCGTAGCAACTATTAAGTTGCGTATTTGATTATAAACCATATGATATTTCATGTTTAAAGATTATTACTATGTTTTGGACGGAATGCCGTATTTGGGCCTCGTGCCATGTGTTTAGACCCTTTGGGGGCTTTTTACTGCTATTCCTCACTGTGTTGACTTATGATTTACACTCATTCATATTATGCTTAACTGATTTCGAACTCAGTCTCATTTACACTACTTTGATGCATAAAATGATATTTTTGGGTCGAGTACCCCGTTTTACTGATAGCCCGAGTGGCTTTTGAGAGGGTTCTGACTGAGTGAGGCCGAGAGCCTATATTGTGAGGAATATATATGGATCGGGCTGCACGCCATATATATATATATATATATATATATGGATCGGGCTGCACGCCGCAGCGAGATATGTTGGATCAGGCGGCACGCCGCAGCGAGATCGGGATGCACGCCGCAACGATATAACGCTTGGGCTGTAGGAGCCCCTCCGGAGTCTGTACACCCCCAGTGAGCGCATGTACCTACTGAGTGCGAGTGCTGAGTGACGAGTGATTGGGAGGCATGAGTGGCTATGAGGTTGCCCGAGGGGCTGATTACGAGTGATTGTGAGGCATGTTGCGGGACTGATTCTGATTGATGTTATGCCCGAGGGGTGGTTTATTATTCATGTTTTTTCCCGAGTTGATACTTATGATTCATATCATTTTACACTAAACTTCTTGGACATTTTATTGAAATTGTTGGAAATTACATTTTTCAAAGGATTTTCACTGAAATCGGCTTTTACGCGTGATGATTTAACGTATACACTATCGAAAAGAAAGGTTGTGCTTATTATGAATTGATGACTTGATTTTATGTGTTTCTTACTGCTCAAACCTTATTTACTTTCATTACTACTGAGTTGGCGTACTCACATTACTCCCTGCACCTTGTGTGCAGATCCAGGTGCTAGGGCAGAGTGAGCTGTCTATCTGTTCCAGTGACTTCTCGGAGATTTGCGAGGTAGCTGCATGCGTCCACAACCCTGCTTTGTCCTTCTTACTATTATAGAGTTTATTTTCCATACTTGTATATGTTCTTTAGATGTTCATGACCAGTGACTTCGGGATCTTGGGTTTGTATTTAACATTCGGTGTAGCTTTATCTGTTTTAAAAATGATTAAACGAAACCTTTATGGACTATCATTTTAGTAATGATATAAACGAAAGATTATTTACGCTTTGAGTGTTAATTTGGCTGGCCTAGTTCCACGATAGGCGCCATCACGACTAGTTTAGATTTGGGGTCGTGACAAGTTGGTATCAGAGCCTAGGTTACTTAGGACTCACTAGTCAGGAGCAGGTTTAGTAGAGTCTTGCGGATCGGTATGGAGACGTCTGTACTTATCTTTGAGAGACTGCGGAACCCTTAGGAAAATATCACATTCTTGAATTCTTGTCGTGCGAATCCATTTATTCAGCCAAAGGCGTAACTCCCTAAATTTCTTTCATGTGTTCGAATGTGCACGTGGGCGCTCAACATTAACTGTGCATCGATGGATTGTGATTTTCATGGGTGAGGTGCGAGATGTGATTTTAGCATGTTGATAATGGGCCATTCTAGAGGACTTGAGACCAGGTTTTGTCTGTTGCTTGAGTGCTGAGGTGTTGATTGTGTGAGCACATGCTTTTGGATTTATATGTTCGGTAATGTCCCTATTAGTGGAAGTGATGGCTGGATGGTTACGTGATGAGTATGATGTGACTGCGAGATGTGTTCATATGATTTGAATGTGACGAGAAGGGTCTGCTTGAGGGTATAAAGAACTATTTTTGTGCTTGATTTCCAGCTTGATTTGATGTATAGCCCCGAGTCATGGGTGTGTTGAAGGATCTTTTCATATTGTTTAGTTGGGGATAGAAGTAGATTTCATGTCGTGATATGAGTTCAGACTCAGGAAGATTAAGTGATTGCGTGATGTTTATGACGGTGGAAGGGTATAAAGAGATGTTAGTTTGAGACGAAGCAAGTGGGTTATATCCTGCGGGGTGTCCTGAGGGAGTGTGATCCCTATGCGGTTTTGTAGTGAGTCCTCCTTTACCAATGAATTATATATGCTGTAGATTGGGTTGGATCGTGTATGAGAGTTGTCTTGATTGTTATGAGGGTGAATGCGAGATTTGCAGATGATTTGAAGTACTAAATGGTTTGTGTTGCATGATCTAATGAAGGATTTAGTTCAATATCACTATGGTATTTTCCATATTGTATTATGGCAGTAATATAGTATGGGCATTGTGTTTTTGTGTGTTTTGATCTATGGCTTTGAGCTAAGTGGGGGAGTCTGCTATTGATAAGTTGATTGTGCGGCTAAGTGTCGTATCAATTTTAGTTTGAGGTATGTTGGCGAATCAGTTGTGGCTTACAGGGTTTGAGATCGAGGATGACTCGAGTAAAGGAAATTTTGGATAGGGGTTGTGTTATGCTTTATGGGTGTATAAGAATCATGGAATGACTTGAGTTGTTATTGGTGAAGGATGTAATGTGCATGGGGAAGGAATTTATTTGATTGCATTAAGGTGGGGTTACTTCCTGGGGTGTTGGAGTGCTAATGGAGCACAGGTCGTTCGGTCCGTTTGATCAGTCTAATTGAGGTTTGAGTAGAGTGGATGACTCTCGAGAATGGTTCTAATGGATTCAAGATGTATATGTAACTATTGGGGGATCTTCAGGATGTGTATTTGGCTAGAAACTGAGGCCTACATTGGAGGGTGTCAAGATTTGTGGCATTTCTATATCATTATGGATTCTACATATCAGTATCAGGAAGGTGAAAGTAATGGCTTTAGATTCGCAAGAAGTCTCTTCAGGGTAAGTATTTTAAATGTGGTTCTTTTGGGGATATTTGAGAGAGTATTCAGCGGCGTATGAGCCTTAGACAATGTGGTTTTATGCTTGGGTCTCATGTGGTGAGTCTGGGTTGAGGATTACGGTATTATGGCAAGAAGAAGTATTAATTCGAAAGTAATTCAGAAGGAACTTAGGTAAATAAGACAACTTGGTAGTAGGTCGGATCGGCATGGTAAGGGATATGATTAGTTCTTTGGGTGCTTATGAGGTAATGAGTTTTTACGTGTGATTCGTGGCAATGCTCTTGGGTTTTGACGGCCTACGTAGCTTAGTTGGGTTAGAGGGATTCCGTCCTGATGGGTTAGTTCAGTACAATGGGTTTCAAAGGGTTCTTAATGGTCTCTACCATAGTTGAGATGTATATTTCCTACTGGTGCATGGGGCATGTGGCATATTGTAATTTTCTCCAGAACAAAAAATCAAATGGAAAGTCTTAGCTGATTGAGTACGTAGTTGCTTGTGGCTCGGAATGGATTATGAAGTTCTCATATTTATCATAGGATGGCATGGTATATGCGATATGTTGTGTAGGGTTGAGATTTGCATGTGTGAGGTCACAGTTCAGAAGGAAGGTCATAAATTCTTAGGCAACATGGACAGTTTCAGATGACTAGGTAAATGATATCACTAATTGGTGCGGCTTGATGAGGGTATACATTTCAGAAAGGGCAATGTGTTTGAGTTAAGGGTACTTCATTGGTATTGCGACGCTCTCTTATTGGATCGACTACTGATATTTAAGTTTGCTTGGTGGTACAGAAGAATTATAGGAGTATCCCTCGTGGAATGATTCAATATTAGAAGTGTGTTATATATTCTAGCGGTGGAGTTGGGATCATATATGGTGATTCGTGCGCTTTATGGATTTCGAGACTGGGAGTTCTCATAAATAGGTTATTTTGTGGTTGTAAACTGTTAAGATGAGAACAAAGCTAGTCAGATGTTAGTATGTGCCATGATTCAGTCATTATGAACTTTCAGAGAGTTATCTATCTGTTGCGGGTGACCAGAGTTGATTTAGGGTTCATTGGTAGGCCCAATATGGATGTGTGTTCTACACCGGGTCAGAATTGTTGACTCTGAATTGCTATTGTTGAGGGATGTGCCATTGGATTGTCATTGAGCTTATTCATTTTCTTGTGTGATCTATGAGTTACCGTTCTGTGTTGCAAGGAGTTGTTATTATTGGTTATATGCACATATGGTGCGGTTCTATTTGGGCTTTATAGCGGAATTTGAGTGAGACGGGTATTTGGGTGTTGCATGATTGCTTGCGCATTGGATATGTTCTTTTGGGCTGGCATGTCATTGCGTCATTTACTTCTCCGTGGTTATGGTGTTTAACTTTTGGTACTAGACATCAAATTGCGCGTGGTTGATGATTTTGAGCATGGTGACTTGAGGTGTCTCATGTGGAACAGTGTTTGGATAGGGTCGTGCATTGTAGCGAGGTTATGTAGAGGTATGATTCTTCGGGTAAGATTCGTGTGTTCCGGTTCTACGATGTGTGATGGGTTCTCAGCATTGTGTTGTGGTGGTACTGGTGAGATTGCGGTACAACTCTCTAATTTGAGTCATTTTTCCATGATTTGAGTACATTTGGGCTGTTACTTATTGGTGCGCGAGTCGCACGGGTTGTGAATTTAGATTGTATCTATGTGTCATGTCACAAAAGTAGTCGTGTTGGATGAGATGATGTCATTGGTATCTAGAATGAACACTATCGGATTCGATTTCAGCATGTTGGAAGGATAATATCGGGATTCAACTTAAAATTTTAATATGGTCCTTGCCGAAGGAGATGGAGCTCCATGACTGGTTGATCTGAGGAGTGGTTATGACTTTCTGCGTGTTTCATTCATCATTGGCAGTATACTAAAGTGTTAGAATGAGGCTTTGGTTTGATAAGAGGTTTATTAGCGGAATTGGGTTGTTTGAGCAGCTGCTGTAATTAGAAGTTATCGCTATGAGTGTTTGAGTTGTGTGGTATATCATGTGATTTTCATCTTGAATTGCGGTTATGGCTTGATACAACGTGTAGATGTGAGATTATGATCTTATAGAATATTTCGGAAGTGGAAATTTGGTTCTAAGGCGTATGGGCTAGGTTGAATTATGAGATTTCAGTTATGTTGTGTTATAAGAACCTATATGGGGTAGGGTGATGTGGGATCACCCCAGGTATGTGCGTGGTAAGGTTATTCGGCGATTTGATGTCTTTTGGAACAACTCTTGGCACGTTCGAGGACGAACGTTTATTTAAGAGGGGGAGAATGTAACGACCCGATCGGTCGTTCCGAGAGTTTTAGCCCTGTTTCCCCCGTTTCTGCTTTATTATATGTGGTTCAGCTCTATTATGTTGTGTTAGGTTGGTTGGCTCGGTTTCAGAGCAATTTTGGAGAGAAATGAGACATTTAGTCTCTTAAGTTGGTTATTTAGTTGGAAAAGTCAACTGAAAGTTGACTTATGGGTAAATGATATCGGAATTGGGGGTTTATGGTTCGGATAGCTTCGTTAGATGGTTTTAGACTTAGGAGTGGGTTTAGAATGTTATTCGGAGGTCCGTGGTAGAATTAGGCCTGAATTGGCGAAATTGGATTTTTGGCGATTTTCGGTCGGCAGTGGAAAATTAGCTACCGGGGTCGGAATGGAATTCCGGAAGTTGGAATAGGTTCATAGTATTATTTGTGATGTGTGCGCAAAATTTCAAGTCAATCGAACATGGTTTGGTTGGTGTCGGCATCGTGGGCGAATTTTGGAAGTTTAGAAATCCTTAGACTTGAATTCGGGGTTAATTTGGTATTTTGATGTTGTTTTGGGTGATTCGAAGGCTCGACTAAGTTTGTGTGATGTTATGGGATGTGTAGGTATGTTTTGTTTGAGGTCCCGAGGGCCTGGGTGAGTTTCAAGTGGTTTCAGACCATTTCTAGTTGCTGGTTTTTGGGCTTCAGGGGTGTATAATGCGATATCATAGGTCTGGCCGTGTTTGTTTAACCAAAGAATTAGATTATTTGCCAAAGCTATTTTAAGAATAACACGGGTTTCTGATAACCAAGGAATACATTAATAATTGTAAGTAAATTTGTAAATAGAAAGCAGTAAGATGTGTAAAAAGTAAGTATATTGCAATAACAGTTCGAACGTGTCCTTACAAGTTATATTTTACTCCCTTTTATAGGGAATTTCTTAATATAACGTCTACTCTTTTCAGTTATTGAGCATTAGTGACTAATAATTGCATTAATGTAACGTTACAATGATCAATCGTAACTGTTGCGTGAAAATTGTGTAACGTTTGACTCATTAATTGAAGATCTGGAATCTGCCATGTATTTCGCCTTGATTCATTTTGACCGTGTCTCTTCATATTCTCGATTAGGTTGAGATTCCCGTATTTGATTACCCCGTGGGTATGTTGTTCCGCTCCTTTTTATCTCGTACCTCTTCATAGAGTCCTGTCCAGTTGTCATGATTTCATTGCTCCACATAGATTGTTGAGGCATCATAATTGTTACACGTGTGAAGCTCATTTTTACCAATATAGATAGTCCCTCCACTTACCATTTATTTATCAACTAATATTTGGTAAGTGGATACTCATTTATGGTGGGAATATTTTTCCGCCGCTTCACTCGTACCATTGCATCCATCTCTGAATGTATGCATCGCTTGTCACTTCCATTTAATGCCCGTGCCACATGGCGTTCTCAGATTGGTTGCAATTACTCAACGCCTTTTAGGGATTTTTGCGGCTGCATCAGTCATGAAGTGAAAACTTCAATTATGACTTTCACATCACTGATTTTCCATTTTTTTACGGTTGCCTTCGAGTATAAATGTCCCTTTTTCTTTCTTTACTTTCACGAAAAACTTCCGACCTCCTTTATTTATTTGTAAATTCTTCATTCTTCGTATATATACAATCTAGGAAATTCATTGATGTAGATGAATTGACTCCCTCTTCTGCTCCAACACGGAGTAGGAGAGGCGGTAGGCTTAGGAGCTTAGGTTCTACCCCTTCCAGGGGTGCTTCTTCTTCTCATGTTACTCCCCTATCTTCTTCTTGGTCTTCCGTTTCTTTATCTTCTCCAGGGGCTAGGGCTTCTAGATGTTTATCAAAGAGTAGAGGACATAGTGAACCGCTTCGCGAGCCGAGGGTCGATGAAATTATCCATGCAGAGTTTTCTTTTGCCAAGGATAGTCATGCCATGAGAAAACAACTTTCTTCATTGTCTTCGCATGACAATGTCGAACTTTATCCTACGTGTCTCTTGTACGCATAGATTGTTTTTGGAAGCCTGATTTTCCTGTTATTGTTCCTAACGATAGCCAAAGAATAACATCTTACAAGACCGGGTATTCTTATGTTTATACTTATCCTTTCACATTAGGATTCAAGCCTCCCATCGACCCTGTTATCATCGAGTTTTGTCGATTTTTCAAAATTTGTCTGGGACAAGTCGGCACTCTTGTTTGGCGAATTGTCGCGTGCCTTAGGTATTTGGCCAATTTAGCTTCCGTACCATTCAGTTTTCATCATCTTATTCACCTATATTCTCCGATGTTGTTCCGCCAAGGAGTGTTTACTCTTGCGGCTAGGAGTAAAAGGGTGTTAGTTACTCCAGATGATGACAAAGACCGAGGGTGGTATGTTCGGTATGTTGCTGTCCCTACTGCAGGTTTAGTAGGTGAAGAAAATCTCCCCTTCACTGTGAAGTGGAATCTTGCACGTGAGTACAATTTTGCTCACTTTCCTTTCCTTTGCTTATGATGAATTATCAGTTCTGTGACTGTTTCTTTTTCCTTTGCAGCAACCATGGGAACCATTGAGAACAGTGGCGGACGCACATAGTAGCTGAACCCGCTTCGTCAAAAAATAATACTGTATATGTATAAATTACAATTAAAGCTGTGTAAATTTTGTATAAATATTTTATTTGAACCCACTTGACAACTACTATTTTACGACTAAAGTTATGTACTTGTAAGATTGAACCCGCTTGCACAAAATCCTGGGTCCTCCACTGGTTGAGAATATCTCCGATTTCCGTGATTGGGTAGAAAAACTCTTGTTGATTGCTCCTTTAAAGGAATGTTCGTGGAAGTACCTCTCTGGGAGGTTTGGTTGGAAGGTTAAGACCCACAGTAAGTAAATTTTTTTATTACTTCTTTGCTTTTTGAGCTTTATCTGATCCCTTTCATTTATTAGGGTTTCCCGCTCGTGGTATTTCTGCTGCGGCTGTGTCCACTTCAAGGTTGTCCCTGGCAAAGGCCCAGGAGATCATTGTTGGTTCCTCCTCGTCGAAGAGAAAAACAAGTGGGTCCAGGATCTTAGAGGAGGAAGAGGAAGAAGAGGGTTTGCTGGTCCACAGGTCACGTAGGAAGAGGGTGGTCTCTGACGACGACTGCACCCATTGTTGATCCTCCTGTACCTAAATCCGAACTTTCTGCCCCCGAGGATGCAACTCTCTCTCCTATTCGTGAATCCATTGATCTCCTATTCCGTGAAGGTTTTGGTACCATTTTTGATGAAACCCCTCTTGTTGTGTTCTCTCCTCCTACTCCCAAAGAACTTCCTTCAGTTGCTCCCGTTGTTGTTTTTGCTCCCATGGTTGTTCCTGCTCTCGTTGCTGTTTCTGTTTCCATGGTTGTTCCTGCTCTTGTTGCCGTTTTTGTTTCTCAGCCTACTTTGCCCATGGCTCCTTTATCCGCCCCCGCTTCCGTGCCTTCTGCTATGGAAGTAGGATCTTCCAGCAGGGGGGAGACGAGGCAAGTTATAAAAGAAGTTCCAGCAATGGGCAGCCTCTTGAAAAAGTTGGGCCAGGCTGCTGTATGGTTAAAACCATTGATAGGCCCGACTGAAAAGTCTAAGATAGAATGCCACAATACCCTGACTTGGATGAACGAAATTGTGCACTCGTCCTTAAAGGTAAAACTTGCTTCTCGTACATGCTTATATATGCTCTTACCATATCTAATTTTATTTTTTACGTAGATCAATCTTGTAGGCACAGAGTTAATGAAGAGGGCCGTTCAAATGGAGCAAGAAACAAAGGACTTCCAAACCGAGGCTATAAATTGGAAAGAGCAGTACGAGAGTTTACATCTTGACATGGAAACAATGGAGGAGGAAAAATGTACCTTGGAGCAACGAGTTAGAGTTGTTGCAGCAGAACTGGCCGTTGAGAAAGCGTCTTCGAACCAGGCAGGTAAGGACAAAAGTGTCCTAGAGTCTTCATTTGCAGAGTAGCTTTCCCGTGCCACAGAGGAGATTAGGAGACTGAAGGCTTTATTGGACTAGAAGGAGGTCTACTCTGGTGAACTTGTACAATTGCTCACCCAAACCTAGGAGGACCTCCATAACTCTTCAGAAAAGGTCCGGTTTCTGGAAAGATCCTTCACTCTTTTACAGGATTCTCACGATGCTGCCGTGGCTGAAAGAGATGAGTTAAGAGCTCAAGCTAAACAGTGGGAGAAGGATTATGAAGCTCTTGAAGACAAAGCACCCGTCAATGTTAGTTGGGATTATCTGAATGCCCGTCTGAACACATTGACGGAAATGGGCCAAGAGGGTTTTGACTTGGAAGCAGAAATTTCTAAAACCAGAGAGATGATTGAGAAGTCTCAGCAAAGTCAGAATCTCTCTTCACCCGAGGTTGAGGTCCCTGCTGCTCGTGTCTCCCCATCTCAAGCTTCTCCTCCTGCCAGCGAAGACAATCCCCCATCTAGAAAAGTTTAAAGAACTTGTTTTTTTTTTTATTTGTATCAATTGGTGGTTACCCCCAGTCCCATCGGGGGTAAAGTTAGATCCTTCGTAAGTCCCCAACTGACAACTTAGGGACAATCAATGTATAAATTAAATTGGCTTTGACTAAGTTAACACTTAGTTTATTTTGCCGTAATATATCAATATTAGCATGACTTTAGCTTTTCTTCGAGTTTTGTTTTACCCTTAAGTCTTTGCATGCTTTCTTTTTGAGGTTTTTGGTTTACCTCTGAGTTTTTGACTTTGCATTAAAAAAAATCTTAGATTGTTCGTACCTTTTCGTAATAGGCACGGTTTATAAAAGAGGGCCCTTTTTTGATCGACACTTAATGAAGAAGACGTCTCAACTTCATAATGGTGTAAATATACAAAAGAGAGATAGGAATTTCACATGTTTTTCTTTAACAATGTTTTGAAGAAAGTTTTTGTATTGTTTCGAACTCTCATAACATTTCACATGTGTTTGTGTATCGTCTATAACTCGTTTTGTAACTGTTTTTCTTTCAACAGATTTGATATGAACTTGTACTCATAACCGTTTTTCTTTTGCAACAGTTTTTTCGAATTAGTACAAGGGAATAACTATTTTTCGTTTATAATAATTTTTAAATATAAGGGTATGAGTTTTTACCCACAACTGTTTTTATTGATAATAATTTTTAAATGAATACAAGGGGAATGCTTTTTCATCCGTAACTGTTTTCTTTCATAACAATTTTCTGAATAGATACAAGGATAATGATCTTTCATCCGTAACTGTTTTCATTTATAACAGTTTTCTGAATAAGTACAAGGAAAATGATCTTTCATCCATAAATGTTTTCATTTACAATAATTTTTTGAGTAAATACAAAGATGTGCATTTTTAACCGTAACTAATATTCTGCCTTTAACCTGAACATTCTTTTACATTTACGAATATGTTTTTGGAAACATTCGTTTACTTACGAATATGTTTTTGAAGGTTTTGAATCAGGCTTTGTGTTTTTGCCTATGGCTCTTTGATTTTTCTCATAGTACTTGACTTGTTGGGAAGATGGATCTTCAGGCTCGAACTTTGACTTTTTGATAGTCTTCTTTGCTTTTTCTTTGCCTTCCATACTGTATAGTCCCCCAAGTGTTTGAGCTTTGAAGAATGAAATATCGAGCACTTGACTATTCCTTCCTTGTGGTTCTTTTCCTGAAAAGGAAAAACATACGGGACTCGAAGGTATATAGTTTTAGATGATGACTGCTTAACCCTTAAAAACGTCCATCAGAAAGTTGTAACCATAGACCGGGAATTCAGTTACTTCCTCGTGTCTGTGCAGGTCTAATATCATCATCTAGTGATTGGTTAGATTTTTGCCTATCATCTAAAATGGTTAGTATAATTTTAACTGTACAAAAGTAAAATCGAACGTAATGATACCTGACCGGGGGTATTCATTTTACTTAGAAGTAGTACTTCTTCCAACTGGTTGGAAAGATTCTGCCGTCCATAGCCTCTAGCTCATAAGCGCCTTTTCCAGCGATGCCACGGTCTTTGTAAGGTCCTTCCCAATTTGGATTTAGCTTTCCTGCAACAGCTTCCTTCGTTGATTGAAAGACATTTTTGAGAACGAAGTCCCCAATTTTGAAATATCTGAGGTGAGCTTTTCTGTTGTAATATCGCTCTATAATTTGTTTTTGGGCTGCCATACGTATTAGTGCAACTTCTCTTCTTTGCTCGAGCAAATCTAGATTTGTCCTTAATTCGTCGTTGTTTGTTTCTTATATTGTTGTTGTGAATATTGTGCTTGGTTCATCAATTTCCACCGGTATTAAAGTTTCTGAACCGTAAACAAGCACGAAAGGAGTCTCTCCCATAGCTATTTTTGCAGTAGCTCTGTAAGCCCATAATACTGCTGGTAGCTCATCGGGCTAGTTTTCCTTGGCTTTTTCCAACTGTTTCTTTAGGTTGTTGACGATGACTTTGTTTGTTTACTCGGCTTGTCCATTAGCCACGGGGTGATATGGTGATGAAGTGATTCGTTTGATTTGCCAACTTTCGAAGAATTCTGTGATTTGTGAGCCTATGAATTGCGGGCCATTGTCACATACGATCTCCCTCGGTATTCCAAAGCGGCATATTATGTGCCACCATATGAAGCTTTTCACTTCTTTTTCTCGCACCTGTTTAAAAGCGTCTGCCTCCCACCCCTTTTTGAAATAATCAGTTAATACGAGTAAGAACCGCACCTTTCCTTTAGCTGGGGGAAGGGGTCCTACTATGTCCATGCCCCATTTCATGAATGGACATGGTGATATCAATGGGTGAAGTAACTCTGCTGGTCGATGCATGTTGTTAGCATACCGTTGGCATTTGTCGCATTTAGCTACGAAATTCTCAGCATCTTCTTCCATTTTGGGCCAATAGTACCCTGCTTTGATTAGGGTTTTGACTAAGGATCTTGCTCCTGCATGGTTTCCGCAGTGTCCTTTGTGTACTTCCTTCATTACAAACTCCGTTTGATTGGGTCCGAGGCACTTTGCTAAGGGACCTCCAAACATTTTGCGGTATAAAGTATATAGAATGAGGCAGTACCGTGTAGCTTTTCGGCGAAGTGCTTGAGTTGCTTTTTTATCTTCGGGTACGGTACCATTCTGCAAAAAAATTAAAATTTCGTTTCTCTAATCGCAAGTTAAATTGTTAAATGTTACCTCATTTTTGTCCTGATCTATTGCTGAGTGAAATAGGTGTATGACAATTGCATTGTCTTTAGTCGTCACTTCTACAACTGCTGCGAGGTTAGCTAATGCATCCACTTCTGTATTTTCCTCCCTGGGTATTTGCATAACCTTCAATGATTGGAATTGTCTTACTAGGTCTCGTGCCTTTTCCAGATATTGTTGCATCCGGGCCTTTCTAGCGGTGTAAGTCCCCTGCATCTGGTTCACCACTAATTGAGAGTCACTTTTGATTATGATCTGCTCGATTGAGAGTTCTCGTGCCTGTTCAAGCCTTGCAATGACAAATTCGTACTCTGCTTCATTGTTAGTTATTGGATAACATTTAATGGCTTGTCGTATCTTTTCACCCGTAGGTGATATTAAAACAATTCCCAAGCCAGCTCCTTTTACATTTGAAGAACTGTTTGTAAATAGGGTCCATATTCCTGGATTAGCCCCGTTAAAGAGTTGTAACGCTCTTTCGACTTCAGGGATTATGCTAGTATTAAAATCAGTGACGAAATCAGCTAAAATTTGAGACTTTATTGCAGTCTTAGGCTGATGTATTATGTCACGTTCGCTTAATTCTATTGCCCACTTAGCTAATCTCCCTGATAATTCTTGTTTATGCAAAATATTTCCCAACGGGTATGAGGTTACAGGGGGAATTGGATGACATTGAAAATATGGTCTTAACTTTCTAGCTGCCATGATTAGAGCTAAGGCTAATTTTTCTGGATAAGGATATCTAGCTTCTGCATCTAATAAGGACTTGCTTACATAATAAATTGGAGATTGCTTACCTTTGTTTTCTCTTACCAGTACTGAACTTACGTCAATTTCTGCATCGGCAAGGTATACATACAGCCTTTCCCCCTTTTTTGACTTAGACAACAACGGGGGTTTGGATAGATAAGCCTTCAGATTTTTTAGAGCTTGTTGACATTCTTCAGTCCATTCGAACTAATTCTGTTTTTTAAGAACTGAAAAGAATTTAAAACTCTTCTCCGAAGACCTAGAGATAAATCTTCCTAAAGCTGCAATTCTTCCTGTTAGTCTTTGTACTTCTTTCTTGATCGTAAGTATGTTGGGCATTTCATCAATAGCTTTAATTTGAGCAGGATTTACCTCAATTCCTCTATTTGATACAAGGAATCCCAAAACCTTTACCCGATTCTACGCCAAAAGCGCATTTTTCTGGATTCAGTTTCATATTATACCTGCGTAGGATTTCAAAGGTAATTGAAAGATGCTGGAAATGATCTTCCGCTTGTGTTGATTTCACCAGCATGTCATCAATGTATACCTCCATTATTTTCCCCAGATGTTCTTGGAACATCTTGGTCACCAGCCTTTGATACGTGGCTCTAGCACTTTTAGGCCAAAAGGCATGACTTTATAACAATAAGTCCCCCTGTGTGTAATAAAGGAAGTTTTTTCCTTGTCTGAGAGATCCATTTTTATCTGATTATAACCAGAGTACGCATCTAGAAAGCTTAACAATTCATGACCTGCAATGACATCAATCATTTGATCTCTGTGCGGTAACAGAAATGAGTCTTTTGGGCATGCTTTATTTAAATCTGTGTAATCTACGCATACTCTCCATTTACCATTCTTTTTGGGCACCACTACAATATTGGTTAACCAATTAGGATATTTTACCTCACGTATTGAACCAATTTTCAAGAGTTTTTGTACCTCTTCGTCGATCACTTGGTTCTTGAATGGTCCTTGCTTTCTTTTCTTTTGCTTGACGCGCACGAAGGATGGATCTTCATTTAGATTATGAGTCATCACTTCTGGAGGAATACCTGTCATGTCTGAATGGGACCATGCAAAGCAATCTGCATTAGCCTTTAAATATTCAATTAACTTACCTCTTCTGCTTGGGCTTAGCCTCATGCCTATGTGAACTTTTTGTTCGTGCTTCTGCTCGAACAGTGGAACATCTTTGAGCTCCTCTGTAGTTGTTTTGATATGCTCGTCCTCTTCTGGTTTCTGAATGACATCAGGTATGGAATCCATGTCCGCATGTTTTGAGACTTCTTCCATGGTGATTTGGTTCACCTTCTCGTGGTTATCTTCTTCCGTACCTGTTTGGATAACAATTTTTTCTGTACCTATTTGGACGATTTTCTCGTCTTTTGATTCTTCCGCTTCTTCTTTTTTGTTAGAGTGTACTACAGAATTTATATTCCTTGAGGTTTGTTGATCGCCCCAAATCTGTTGAATTCCCCATTTGGAAGGGAATTTAATTACCTAATGTAAGGTAGATGGTATTGCTTTCATGTCATGGATCCATGGTCTCTCCATGATTACATTGTAGGCCATATCAGTATTAATGACTTGGAATTTAGTACTTTTGATTACTCATTCTGCATAGGTGCTAAGCTCAATTGCCCCTTTTATTACAACCGTATAGTTGTCAAACCCAGATAAGGCTCGTGATTTTGGGGTTACTTGATCCTCCATTAGCATTTCTTCCACAACTCTCCAAAATGATGTTGGCTGAGCTACCTAGATCAATCAACACTCTTTTTACGTTAGTGTCATGTATAAGTAGGGATATTACTAGTGCGTCGTTGTGTGGAAGCATTAATCCGTTGATATCTGCATCGTCGAATGATATATTGTCTGCTTCCACGTCTTCACGAATCCATTTCCCGTGTGTAATTGTGTATTTTGTTGTTCTCTTACAGATTACTCCGTTCACCTCCTCTCCTCCATGTATCACGTTCACTGTTCGCTTTGGAGATGGTGGTTTTGGGGGTTCCTGCCTGTTCTTCATATATGCATGTTTACCTCTTTCACTAAATAGTTCTGTTAGATAGCCCTATGTGATGACTCGCCACATCATCATGCCACGTAGGCGCCATTTGGCATATATTAATGCCATGTGGAAGCTTATATAAGAGGAAGGCTAGTATTTGTGAGAAGATTCTAGAGAAGTATGGACATCTCTTTTGGAAGACCCTAGATCCTTATGGAATTGCTAGGGAAGTCCTTAGAATCTTCTAGGCTTGTAGAAAATTCTAGAGGGTGTACTTATTTGTAAATATTAGGGACTTGTGTAACAATTAATATTTACACTTTATCCCCTAGGAGACTAGTATATAAAGGGGGCCATCCATTTGTAAATCATCAAGAAAACAATTTAAGCTCTCTCAAATACAAAGCTTCCTTTAACAATTCTCTTGTGTTCTTTCTACCATTCTCTTAGCGATCTTGAGTGTAGTAAGGCTGACTTGGCATAGCAAGAACGTGCGCAAGTTGTGCAAGATCGTGAGTGAATTGTCAAGTGCCGCACGTGTACTTAGTTAATGACTAAGGACGTGATAACGTGGTATCAGAGCAGGTTGCAACTAAGGGAATGGCGAAGTACGGAGAAATTAACGCTGCCAACACCCAAGCCAACGTCATTCAGGATGCTGCTGGCAAGAGCGGCTGTAACAAAAAAAGGAATGCCACCAACAAGAGCCAGGAGGTGCCACCCGAGGTTGTGTCAAGCGAAGGGCTTACATCCCAGGAACCATCTGCCACTGAGGCGAGCGAGGATGAATTGGAGGTCCTGCCTGAGGACGTCTCGCTCGGTAAAGAGTGGGTGATGAAGATGAACGCGTGGATGGACGCCGTGGAGATCTTTGGCCAATGTTTGGGTAAGATGGAAGGCACCCTTAGTGTTCTTGAGGGGCACACTCTTGAAGAGATTGAGAGTATCCGAAATGACTTGGAGGGACGTACACAGACCGAGATGGAACTAAGGCAAACCATCACTGCCTTAGAGTGCAGACTCATGGAGGCTTTAAGTACTATCGATGCCATGAAGGCAAAGATAGAGTCACTCGAGGAGCATGTCAATGCTGGCGTGGCCGAGGCAGCCAACAATGTTATAATGACGAGGGAGGCCAAGATCGAGGCTCCCAAACCCCTGGTGTTCAAAGGTGTTCGCGATGCACAAGAAGTGGAAAACTTCCTTTGGCACTTGGAGAACTACTTCAGGCACGAAAAAGTGAGGGGCGACGAGGCCAAGATCAACACTGCAGTGTTGTACCTCTCAGAGACCGCCATGCTATGGTGGAGAAGGAAGAGGGCCGACGTGGACAAAGGTCTATGTACTATTAGCACGTGGGATCAGTTCAAAGATGAGTTCAAGAGACAATTCTTCCCCAACAATGTCTTGTATGAGGCAAGGCGCAAACTTAGGGAGTTGAAGCAAACAAGGAGCATACGTGACTATGTCAAGCAGTTCACTACCCTTATGCTTCAAATTTCCAACCTGACCAATGATGACTTGTTGTTCCACTTCATGGACGGGTTACAGAATTGGGCTAAACAAGAATTACAACGTCGGCAAGTCACGGATATAGACTAAGCCATAGTGGAGGCTGAATCATTGATGATTTCAGGCATGACAAAAACGACAAAGGCAAAGACAAGGAGTCAATGGTTAACAATGTCAAAGGTGGGGGAGATCGTGGCAAAGGCAAGGAGATACACCAACAATACTACAAAACTCAAGATTCCAGAAAGTCGAGTGGACGTCAGGGCTACACCGAGAAGAAGGCGCAGGACGAGAAGAAGGGATGCTATATATGTGGAGGGCCGCACGGCTTCAGGAATTGTCCCAACCTCAAGAGCCTTAGTACCATGGTCCGTGAACAAAAGGGTCATCCGCAAGGAGAGAATTCGGGAACCGCACAGTTGGGTATGATCGGATTATGTGGTGCTGTCACGAAGCAAGCTATCCAACCTGTCGAGAATGGAAATAAGTACGTGGATCTCACCATCAACAACAAGCCCACTCGTGCAATGGTGGATACTGGAGCAACTCATAATTTCATGACTGAGGCTGCTGCAAAGAGACTAGGATTGAAGCTTGCTCCAACCAACTCTCGCATCAAGACCGTGAATGCCGAGCTACAAAATGCTAGTGGGGTAGCTAACGATGTTGGTGTCAAATTGGGAACATGGGAAGGTATGACAAACTTTACCGTAACCTCTATGGATATCTTTGACATCATACCGGGGCAAGAGTTCTTTAGAAAAGTTGTGCAAGATCGTGAGTGAATTTTCAAGTGCCACATGGTACTTAGTTAACGACTAAGGACGTGACACCTGTCTTAATAATTGTTTTACCTGACCTTGCAATAATCTGCAATCTGATGTTCTGTGCCCATGATCGTTATGGAATTCGCACCAGAAATCTGGATTCCTTTTATTCGGGTTTGACCTCATTTCTTTGGGTCATCGAACCTTATCGCCCATATTTCTCAGTACTATAATTAATTCATAAGTACTTACATTGAAGTTGTGGTCTCCAATTCTTGTATTACCTCTATTTCGTTCATCCCGATCCTTTCTGGATCTTGATGAGGACGATCTCGTATCTCTATTTGATGGTCTATATTCTGACCGAGTGTTTTCAAACATGGGACGATTTTCTCGTTCCGAAGGTCCCATATAAGGGTCGTACATGTTCTTAGTTGTTCTCCTTTCTAGTTCGGAGCGTCTAGAACTTGTTCGATCTTCAGCTTTTGACTGAGAAATGGTGTCTTCTTCTATTCATAGCTTAGTGTTGTACCTGTTATAAACATCGTTCCACGTCGTGGCTGGGAATACTCTCAAGCTTTCCTTGAGTCTTCGCGTGGCTTCTGAGATTTTGTCATTTAAATTTCTTGCAAATGCCATGGCTGCCCAATTATCAGGTACCCTTGGTAGCAACATTCTCTCTCGTTGAAACCTGTCTACAAATTCACGAAGCAACTCCGTGTCTCCTTATTTTATTTTAAATATGTCTTCCATTATTTTTTTGACTTTTTGCGCATCGGAATGCGCTTTTATAAAAGAATCTGCAAGCTCAGCAAAAGAGTCAATAGAATTTTCAGGTAGAAGATAATACCATGTTAGCGCTCCTTTGGTGAGTGTCTCTCCAAACTTCTTGGCTAGTACTGACTCAATTTCTTGTTTCGTCAGGTCGTTGCCTTTTACTCCGGTGGTAAAAGCAGTTACATGATCACGTGGATCTGTTGTCTCGTCGTACTTGGGAATATCAAGCATTTTGAATTTCTTGGGAATAGGCAAGGGTGTTGCACTTGGCTTCCAAGGTTGTTAAGAATATCTATCAACATCAATGCCTTTTAAGAGGTTCAACCAAAGAATTAGATTCTTTGCCAAAGCTATTTTAAGAAGAACACGAGTTTCTGATAACCAAGGAATACGTTAATAATTGTAAGTAAATTTGTAAATAGAAAGCAGTAAGATGCGTAAAAAGTAAGTATATTGCAATAGCAGTTCGAACGTGTCCTTACAAGTTATATTTTACTCCCTTTTTATAGGGAATTTCTTAATATAACGTCTACTCTTTTCAGTGATTGATCATTAATGACTAATAATGACATTAATTTAACGTTACAATGATCAATCATAACTGTTGCGTGAAGATTGTGTAACGTTTGTCTCATTAATTGAAGATCCAGAATCTGCCCTGTATTTCGCCTTGATTCATTTTGACCGTGTCTCTTCATCTTCTCGATTAGGTTGAGATTCTCGTATTTGATTACCCCATGGGTATGTTGTTCCGTTCCTTTTTATCTCGTACCTCTTCATAGAGTCCCGTCCAATTGTCTGATTTTATTGCTCCATATAGATTGCTGAGTCATCATAATGTTACACGTGTGAAGCTCATTTTTACCAATACAACGCTAGCATAGAGAAAATATGGAAAAAATTAGTTGTGCTATGCGATAGCATAAGTACTCCCCCGATCGCACGGAGTAAAATCTCTGTTGCAGTGACCCAACTTTGGAAGCTTATAACTCACAATCTATAAGGAATTTGAAGATGATCCAAATTTGAAAGTTGTAGACCTTGATGTATAGGTTTCAGAAAATTAAACCAATTGTAATTTGGAGTTTTGTACCAAAGGTTATGATCATTATACTAGAGGCTATCCGGAAGAGTTGGAGAAGGCTATTGGAGAAAACTTATTCTACGTGATCGCGTGGAAATGGCCGTGATCGCATAGGGTAAAAGAAGGGCTGGAAAATTTTTGCTTCGCTATCGCATTAGTTTGTCCACGATAGCATAGGGTAAATGCCTGGGCAGATTATAAAGTACTTTATTTCGAGGGTTTCAGCCATTTTTGCATTTTTGGAGCTATGAAGCTCGGATTGAGGCAATTTTTGAAGGGATTTTTAGAGGAGTGATTGGGATAAGTGTTCTTCACTCAAATTTGGTTAAATTATAATATTTGTCTTGATTATTATCATTTAATTTGGGAATTTGGGGTGAAAATTGGGTAAAAATGGAAGAGAATTTGGAGAGTTGATTTTGGGGATTTGAATGGCCATTTGATGTCGGATTTCGATGAATTTGATATGGGTAGACTCGTGAGTGAATGAAATTTCTAGTTCTGTAATTTTTATCGGGTTCTGATACATGGCCCCGGCGCCGGGTTAGAGCCAAATTTGGGATTTTTGGTCTTATTTGATAATTTTCATGTGGAATTCATCCCTTTAGAGTATATTGATGATAATATACTGATTATGGTTAGATTCGGAGCATTTGGAGGCCGAGTCAAGAGGCAAGGGCATCGCGGGTTAGGGTTTTGTCCGGTTAGAGGTAAGTAATGTCTGTAAATCTCGTCCTGAGGGTATGAAACTCCGGACTTCACACTGTATCACTATTTTGGAGTGGCGCACATACTAGATGACGAGTGTGTGGCGTACACCGATAGGGATTGTGACTTGGTCCGTCCCTTAGCAACTATTAAGTTGTGTATTTGATTATAAGCCATATGATATTTCATGTTTAACGATTAGTACTATGTTTTGGGCGGAATGCCGTATTTGGGCCTCGTGCCATGTGTTTAGACCCCTTGGGGGATTTTTACTGCTATTCCTCACTGTGTTGACTTATGATTTATACTTAGTCATATTTTGCTTAACTGATTTTGATCTCAGTCTCATTTACACTACTTTGATGCATAAAATGATATTTTTGGGTCGAGTACCTCGTTTTACTGATAGCCCGAGTGGCTTTTGAGAGGTTTCTGACTTAGTGAGATCGAGAGCCTATATTGTGAGGAGTATATATTCTGACTTAGTGAGACCGCAATAATATATATATATATATATATGGATCGGGCTGCACGCCGCAACGAGATATGTTTGATCGGGCGGCACGCCGCAGTGAGATCGGGCTGCATGCCCCAGCGATATTGGGCCGGGCTGCACATCGCAGCGGTATAACGCTTGGGCTGTAGGAGCCCCTCCGTAGTCTATACACCCGCAGTGAGCGCATGTACCAACTGAGTGCGAGTGCCGAGTGATGAGTGATTGGGAGGCATGAGTGACTGTGAGGTTGCCCGAGGGGCTGATTACAAGTGATTGTGAGGCATGCAGAGGGACTGATTCTGAGTGATGTTATGCCCGAGGGGCGGTTTATTATTCATATTTTTGCCCGAGTGGCTACTTATGATTTATATCATTTTACACTAAACTTCTTGGACATTTTATTGAAATTGTTGCAAAATTACATTTTTCAAAGGATTTTCACTGAAATCGGCTTTTTAAGCGTGATGATTTAACGTATAAACTATTGGAAAGAAAGACTGTGCTTATTGTGAATTGATGACTTGATTTTATGTGTTTCTTACTGCTCAGACCTTATTTACTTTCATTACTACTAAGTTGGCATACTCACATTACTCCCTGCACCTTGTGTGCAGATCCAGATTCTAGGGCAGAGTGAGCTATCTATATGTTCCAGAGACTTCTCGGAGATTTTCGAGGTAGCTGCACGCGTCCGCAACCTTGCTTTCTCCTTCTTACAATTATAGAGTTTATTTTCCAGACTTGTATATGTTCTTTAGATGCTCATGGCCAGTGACTCCGGGATCTTGAGGTTGTATTTAACATTCGGTGTAGCTTTATCTGTTTTAAAAAATGATTAACGAAACCTTTATGGATTATTAGTTTAGTAATGATATAAATGAAAGATTCTTTACGCTTTGAGTCTTAATTTGGCTGGCCTAGTTCCACAATAGGCGCCATCATGACTAGTTTAGATTTGGGGTAGTGACAAAGTGCTTGTAAGCTAAGTGCGTATAAGCCAAAAGTAAGCCAAAAGACATAAGTTGGTCTCCCCCAACTTATTAAATTTCAGCTTATAAGCACTTAAGGTTTGATCAAGATATTTACTATTATATCCCTAAAATACCTCTTTTTAAAACAAAACTCTTCGTATAGTTTTACTCTATCCCAGTATTTCAATACATATTAAGTGCTTGTTTCTTTTCTACAAATATTGTGTGCATTATATAAGGTTTTTTTCTTAACTTTTGTTAATTTATACTCCACCCCTTCTAATTTATGATCGTATACTTATCATAACATAAATTATATTTATAAAAAAAGATATTATCTAATCACTTTGATAATTAAAATAACATGATGAATAGGTAGAATCTACGTAGAATCTAAAATATTGAGGAGAATAACGTTTTTAGTAGTGTAAATTGTTATAAGGTCATTTAAGTCATTTTAACATAAATAAAGCTTATCGCCACTTTTTAATCAAACAGTTTCAGCTGCTTATTATTAATTTCTACACTTTTATCCAAACACGTAACTGCTTATTTTTTAAATCAGTTTCAGCACTTAAAAGTGCTTTTCAACACCTAATTCTTATCACCTACTCTGAATCAGCTAAGCCAAACGGGCTCTTATTTATAAAAGTAGTGCTGAAAGTTGGAAAGTGTTTATCGTATTCTATTTTCCTCCTCTTGCTGGATGTGTTAACAAGTAATTAGTGCAAAGTGTGCTTTGGATTTTATTTGCCATGAGGAGAATATAACACCTTACACCTCAATTTTATGCATATAGACAGAGAGCCTCTATCCAATCATCTTCTTGTTTGACAAAAAAACGATAATCTTTGGTTAAACTAATTAATCGATTATTAAATAGAGTCAATCCTAGCTAAAGCTAATAACCTCAGATCTGGGGTTGGCCGTGTGAAAAACGTGAATAATGATGGAACATAATCGAAGCGTTAGAAATAGATGTGTCAAAATATGATAATATGTGAGAAGCATCGAGTATTAAATAACATTAGGCAATAAATGTAATAAGGGGGAATATTCACCCAATATTGAATAAGGTGAACGATTCCTTTCTCTGACAATGATGAATGACAAGAATACAAGTGAATATTGTGCACTTTCTCGGATCTGGTGGAAATGACAATAGATAATGCTAAAAAGATCGAATCTCCTCAGAAAGTGGGTCTTTGTATTTATCTAGAGAGCTTATCTTTTTTGAAGAGTTCTTATCATATAGAATATTACATGATCTTTTCTCTCATCTTTCCTTCTATTTATATGGGATATTCTCAAAGAACCCTAAAGTACAGTCTGAGAGAATATTCGACAGAATATTCCTTCTCAAGGTACCAGTACAAAACTAGCCGTTATTCCTAACTTCGCTGCTCGACCTTGGCAGTGATCGATCACTAGGATACTCGGTTCATTTTCTCGTTGGTCGACCTCGACCACACCACTCATAGGGGTTTGCAAATGGCGCATAACGTCCTTCTCTTCGTGTCTTAATGCTCAATCTGATTTTGACCCATATAGTTAGTCCCTCCGCTTATCGAGGTCATCTTCTGGTCGACCTCGTTGAGCGGACGGTCATAATCGGGAAATTCAGATGGAGGGAATCAAGTGAAAAGGATCTTGCACGAGATGGTGATGTGGCATTTTAGGAACCACAACTCATTGTGACGTCAGCTTGGAGTGACATCACATCCGCACACATCATCATTATGCATCTTATCGATGCGCCACATCGCTTCCCATGCCCCTGTCATTTCGATCTCGTACACCTGGCGATTGGTGTTCTCGGTTCGAGTGTCTGTTCTCTATAAATAAGGGAGGAGATCCCTCTGAGTTATACTTTCCATTTTCTAACTTCTGAGACTTCACTCTTTTCTCTCTTGTTCTCCTTCTTGTGTTCTTGCCCTAATTGCCTCCATTCTTTGCATTTTGTGGTTCGGGTGACCCTTGTCGTTTCTGCCTCTTTTTGAGTTTATATTCTCAACATTTACGATCAACCAAAGATGGTTAACGCTTCGCATGCTTCTGGTGTGGCGTCTAAACCAACACCGTTATCAGTGGGGATGCCTCCTCATGAAGATGATGTTGTTGTCTTTGCCTAAGACGAAAGCTTTCCTACCGTGGAGGAAATCATTCCTTGCAATGATAAAACTAGGTCGGATTTCTTGAAATCGACTATAGATGAACCTGGACTCGTGCTTTCTGAACTAGACGCAGCCGCCTTGGCCGACCTTAGGTCTAAATACAACATCCCACCCCATATTGACTTGGTCCCGACTGGCAGTGACGTAGTCCATATCTACCGCCCAGGGTACTGCGCCTTTTACGCATTCCCATTCTGAGTGGGCTACTCTCTTCCTCTTCTCCTGATTGCGGAGGAATTCTGCCGATATTAGAATATCTACCCGACCCAGCTCTCCCCGTACAATATACTTTAACAAATTTAGGTCGAGGGGAATGGCTATGTTGCGAGTAGTCCCATTCGTCCTCACTTCAACCCGAGTGAACCCCTCATTGTACATCCGAACCTCCTCAGGGTCGATGTCGGAGTCAGACCCATAGCCATCGACGGCCACACTTTTCTCCCTTTCCTCGATAGAGGAAGAGGCGTCGTCTTACCTTGATGATGACGGATCACTCGTCGGAATGACCTTTGCTGCCTTCGCTCGTTTTCCTCCTTCCACAACGATCTCGGGAAAGTTAGCAATTTCTATATCTTCTGAAGGGGGAAAAGTCCCAATGTCTAGAGCCACGCTGCCCTTGGATGTAGCCGTGGACGGCTCGGGATCACCCATGGTGACTCCTCAGTTCTTACTGTTTTGCCGCCAGGTGCTATTCTCTACCTTTTCAACGGAGTTGTTTCCTCCTCACTCGGTGATGACTCGTCTACCAAGTGCAATATAGGGGAAGTTGAAGTCTTCACTGATGGGCCGCTTCTCGTTGGCTAGGTCTATGCAGGACTAAGGTCTAGGAGGGAGAAGCAATCTGTACGGGCTCACCTACGGTCGCAGCAAGCAAGGATCCCGTAGAGACACCCAATTGACGGAAAACGGGGGTAGAAGCCTTCGTTTTCTTTGAAGCCTTCCGACATGACAGCAAAGAGGGTCCCCTCTATTCCAACACCATGGATAGGACTTTGCAAACGTTCAATGATGCTGCTCTTTTGTTGGGCATATCCGGAATGGCTTTGCGGGTTAGTTTTCAATTCGTTCCCCTTTGGGTCCGCTCTCTTTTCTTTTTGTTTATACTAACTTCTTTCTTCTGTTCTTTCTTTACTAGACCCTTATTGTGGAGATTGAGTGCGTTCGTCGAGAAGAGAAGAGGGCTATTTTTAAGAGGATGGAGTCGAAGTACCGCGAGTACCGTCCCAAACATAGCGAGATATGCCTCCGATTTGGGGTGAATGGTGACTTCCAATCTCTCAGGGACGAGCTAAAGCAGAAGGACGATGAACTCGTGAGGGTCATCGGCAAATGCAGCGAGCTTGAGGGATTGCTGAGAGTCAAGGAGGACGAGATTTAGGGTGAGTAAGGGGTGGAGGATGAGTGTACCAATCTACAAGCTCAAGTGGTACCCCTGCGGGCTGAACTTGAGCAGAGTTTGAATGGGGCCAATGAGTTGAGTGATGAGCTGGTTGAGAAGACAGTGGAGTTGGGGGGGGGGGGGGGGGGGGGGGGGGGGGGAGAAAAGGAAGCCAAGATGTCGGCTTTGGCAAGGGTGGGGCGTTGGAGGAGGTCATTCACTTCCTTCGGTCTGAACGGGCGAGTGAAGCGGAGGCGGCCGTGCTCATGGAGGCCAGGATCAATGAACGGATCGGCGGGCTTGAGGGAGAGGTTTCAAATTTGAATGATCAGGTCGCCGCTCTTGAGTCCGAAAGAGCACATCTGTTGCCTTGACTGTCTTCCTCTTATGCTTTCGCCTTTCCAGACGTGGAGCGTGATTCATACGAGAAGTGGATCCATGCCGAGGCCCAGTTAAACATATTTAGGGACTTGATGGCGGCAGGCAGAGCTACTGAAGTTGAGTTTGAGGGTGTTCATTCCAAGGCACGTGAAGCTCGAGCTGCTTGTGGTTACGATCCTGCCACGCCGAGGGCAGATAATGGCGAGGATGAGTTAGACGAGATCGAGCAGGGTCCTTGGTACGACGAAGAGTACTTGGATGGAAAAGATAATGATGGGGATGATGTTGAGTAGTATTTGTAATTTGTTTTGTTTTTGTGGGCGTCTTCCTGGACCTTGTAAGATACCTTTTGAATTGGAATGTTATTTTTGATGTACGCTTCTGAGACTTCTGTTTTTTCTTTGAATAGTATCGCTCTGCCTGTTGTTTCTGGGCAACCATCCTTACGTAAGCCATGTCTCTTCGCTCTTCAGCCTCATCGAGGTCTTGCCTCCTGCTCTCGTCATTGCTCGTCCCACACGCTTGGCTCTCTCACCTCGACCAATATTACCGCATCAATCCCATAGACTAGTGAGTACAGTGTTTCTCCTGTGCTTGTTTGTGGCGTTGTGCAGTATGCCCATAACACTTCCGGCAGCAACCCGACCATTTTTCTGTCATGACCCAAATTCCTACTCAGGTCGTGATGGCGCCCAACACTGGAGCCAGGCAAGCCAACACTAGTTACTTACGAAATTACTTAAACAAGCGAGATGTTTAAATACTTATCCAGTTTTAATTTAAGAAGTCCTTAAATGAAAGTGAGGAAGTGAGGCAATGTAATTTAAAGTAAAAAAAAAAAAACGTCTGCCAGCATAAAACAGAGAAGCATAATACTAGTGAATCAACTACGTGTGCCAAGACCTAGTGTCACAAGTCCACATGCGGCTAGTGGAATATACAAAAATACACAAAATAGATGTACAGTTGTCTGGAAGGGTAGACAGGATGTTCAACAATAATGGAAACTCCACAGTGCTGCTGGGGAAAACGCCAGGAAGAGCAGCTCACCGTGTAGTCAAATCCCGGTAGTACTCTCAGCGACGAACACCCGAATAGTGACCAGGTGCAACAACCTCAGAACCTGTACAATTAAGTACAGAAGTGTAGCATGAGTACATATAAACAAATATGTACCTAGTGAGTATCCCGTCTAAACTCGAAGAAGTAGTGACGAGAAGTAGACGTGATACTTACTAGGGTCAATAACCAATAATATGATTATATAAAGCTAGACAAGAAGAGTAGTCATGAAAATCACTAAGGCATGAAGCTATCAAGTATATAATACTACAATTATTCTCATGAGTCAAATAGTAATTATCACAAAAGTCTCAAGTTCCCCTTACACGTGGGGTAATTTATTTAATAATAACAAGACTCTCAGTCAAATACATAGCACATAATATGCCGAAGCGTACGACCGAAGCGACGCAAAAATAAATGTGCACTGCCGAGGGTCGAGCGACGAACCATAGATGCATCCATTACCCCGCTCGCGAATCGATCATGCGACGCGGTTGACATAAATATAGGTCTACCCCGCTCGCGAATCATACATACGACACGGGTGCTCGTAGACATACACAGAATTTATCAGGCAATTCAGGAACTTATCATGGATTATTCTTGCATTCAAAGATTTATGCACTTAAACATACACATAGATTCCTAAATTCTCATGTAAATTTCAAGGATAATAAGAAACTAGGAACACATGTAAATATACAGGTATGGCACATAAAGGCATGCTTGTGAAATCCTAAACTCTACCCGGCGCAACAAAGTAGTAGCTACACACGGACTCTCGTCACTTTGCGCGTACGTAGCCCCCGCAAATAAGGACAATTCAATCATTTACATTTACCTATGGGGACAATTCCCTCTTACAAGGTTGGAAAGGAGACTCACCTCGCGTAGAATCTACTTCCCGGCCAAGAACGCGCCCAAAACTCCAAACTTTACACCCGAGGACTCGAAACTAGTCAAATGATATATAAATATGTCAATGCATGCTCAAAGTATGGAAATTCTCCTACTTATTTAGTAAATTCACTATTCTTGAAGAAATCCCAAAATACACCCCCGGGCCCACATGCTCGGATTCCGGAAATTTTCGAAGATAAAACTCACCCATAGCCTAAGGATCATTAATATATAATTTTTATATGATTTCATGGTAGAAAAGTGGTGAAATTCCCTAAAGTTCATCAACCCTAGGTTTTCACTCTATCCCCTATGATTTCCACTATTTAGATGTTAATCTACCTAAGTTTTGGTGTAATAATACAACATTTAAATAGAATTTACTTACCTCTTAGTAGCTAGGTTGTGGAGAGTTCTTCCCAAGCTCTCAAGTCTTCAATGAAGGTGTAAAATGGAAATAATGAAGGAAATCCCGTGTTTAAGTGAAAGTGCACTGCCTGGCCTACATGGGTTCCGCACCTGCGGCTCGAGGACCGCACCTGCGGTCTCGCGCCTGCGAGCTGGGGGCTCGCACCTGCGGAGTTGGACGGGAAAGGCTGGGCCCGCACCTGCGGAGTTGGAGACCGCACTGGCAGTTTTGCTCCTGCGGAATTAAATCCGCACCTGCGAGGCTGGAACCGCAGGAGCGGTCCCGCACCTGCGGCTGGGCAACCGCACCTGCGGTCAAACCAGATCAGGTGCACCAGCTACATTTTCAACTGGATTTTGGCCTCGTGTGGTGTCCGGGAGGCACCTGGGCCCAATCGAGCCCCTGTCCAATTATACCAACAAGTCCTAAATCATAATACAGACTCGCTCGAGCCTTCGGAACACCCGAAACAACGCTAAATCTCAAAATCACCCCTCAAAACCCCTAGGATCAAACTTAAGAATTTCTAAGTTCTTGAATTCGGTTTCAATGCGCCGAACCGACCTATACTACTCGAAATGACACCAAATTTTGCAGGCAAGTCATGAATGACATAACAGAACTATTCCGGGTCTCGGAATTCCATTCGGACCTCGATAAAAAAAAATCACGTTCCAAACCAAATTTCAAACTTAAGGAAACTCTATTTCGCTATTTGGCGTCAAAACGCTCTCGGGTCATCCAAAACCCATTCCGGACATACGTACAAGTCCAAAATCATCATACGAAGCTATTGGAATCGTTGAAACTCGATTTCGAGGTCGTTTGCTCAAAATATTGACCGAAGTCAAACTTGGCCTTAAAAGCTAACCTTAAGGAACCAAGTGTTCCTATACTATTCTAAACACTTCCAAATCCCGAACCACCCATCCCCGCAAGTCACAATCACGATAAGTCGCTACAAAAAGTCTTATTTAAGGGAACGGGGTCCGAATACACAAAATGACCGGTCAGGTCGTTACATTGTCCCTTGGCGTTCTCGAGTTTCTTCTTCATAATATTCAATATTGACTTGTTGGAGGACTCTACTTGCCCATTGCCCGCAGGATGGTATGGAGTGGAGAGTATCCGTTTGATGTGCCATTTCTCGAAGAACTCAGCGATATTTTTTCCGGTGAACTAAGGTCCGTTGTCGCAACTGATTTCTTTAGGGAGGCTGAAGCGGCACACGATATTCCTCCATAGTAGTGGAGGAATATCTCTTTAGTTTTGGTGGGTCCTTGTTTGTGGCCCAGATGGGCCATTGCCGTGACGGCGAGACGACATGGCGGCGACTCTAACATATTATTGGTGCCTTTCACGGTTGAGGCGTGGGATTGCATGGTCCCTTCTGTTGTCATTTTCTCCAGTCTTTCCTCGATTCCATTTGGATCAAGGTCAAACGTTGAGCTGGCATGTTGAGGTCGTCCTCATCAGCTCGTACCTCGATGCAGTAGTCATTGTGTATCTTTTCCTAAGTGGTTGGGGGGTATTTCATGAGTCGGCATAGGAATTTTCTGGTCGCCCTCAAACCGCTCTTGTTTAACCCGTTATGGAAAGCCGCTATTGCCATACCCTCTTATACATTTGGTAGAGTCATCTTTACACAATTGAATCAGGTGAGGAAATCTCTTAGTCCTTCGCCCGATGACTGTTTATTGGCAAATATGTCATTCACCCTCGCCTCTACTTTCTTAGCCCCATCATGGGTAGTGTCAACGTTGTCGGCCATCTCCTCGAACGTCTCTATGGAGCGTGCAGGTAATTGTGAATACCAAGTTAGTGCTCCCCCAGTGAGGGTTTCACCGAACTTCTTCAGCAATATAAAAACACATGTTCTTTGGCGAGGTCGTTGCCCTATAATGCGGTGACATAATGGGTCACACGATCCTCAGGGTCCATCGTACCGTCATATATTTTTAGGTATGGAGGCATTTTGAGGGGGCCCTGCGACATGTGCCATATTTAGGTTGCTTGCTTGTTTTAGGTATGGCATGCGGTGCAACTTCATCACTGTATTGTTGCTCGACGAACCGACCGGCGTCCCTTTTCGGTAGGAGTTTTGAGGTGCCTAGTATTTTGTCTACTCTTTCATTTGTTCACATAACATTTTGTTCTCGTTCTCCATCTCCTCCATCTTTCTCAAAATGGTTGTGAGGTTTTCACTACCTGCATCATTAACGTTGTGAGCAATACATGTTACTGGATGAGGTCGGTGTTGCTTGTTTGTTGCTGGTGAGACGCAAACTCTCGCATCTTCTTTGTTCGTCCTTTGGGCAGGTTTGTCGAGGATGCTAGTCAGCGTGTTTTATTAGCCACGCTTCGAGAAGCTTTTTCACTGCAGGTGGTGCCTCCTCCATTGTGGACGTAGAGGATCCTTTACCATGTGAGGTTGCGATGCTGCCGTGAGGGAGGGGTGAACCGCTCCGCCTGGGGGAGGCATTTTGCGTCACGTCCTCGCCGCCTGTTCCAATGAACTCATTGATGGTGTTTAGGAGGTCGGTAGTGAGATTGGCAACTGTTTTCATTCTTTCCTCTCCATTACCTTCAATGTTGAACTATGCACGCAAAAAAAAGGCAAGGTTTTGTGTTGTGTTTTTGTAGATATGAAAGAAACTAAGACTTTGACTAGAAAATCCTCGTTGACGGCGCCAAATTGTTTGACAAAAAAATGATAATCTTTGGTTAAACTAATTAATCAGTTATTAAAAAGAGTCAATCGTAGATAAAGCTAATAACATCAGATCTGGGGCTGGCCATGTGAAAAACGTGAATAATGATGGAACAGAATCGAAGCGTTAGCAATAGATGTGTCAAAATATGATAATATATGAGAAGCATCGAGTATTAAATAACATGAGGCAATAAATGTAATAAGGGGGAAGATTCACCCAATATTGAATGAGGTGAACGATTCCTTTCTCTGACAATGATGAATGACAAGAATACAAGTGAATATTATGCACTTTTTTGGATCTGGTAGAAATGACAATTGATAATGCTAAAAAGGTCGAATCTCCTCAAAAAGTGGGTTTTTATATTTATCTAGAGAGTTTATCTTTTTTGAAGAGTTCTTATCATATAGAATATTTGTCACGACCCCAAATCTACTAGTCGTGATGGCACCTAACCCAACCTGCTAGGTAAGCCAACAGATATCTATCAAAATCCAATAATATTAACAAGGCAACTAAAGAAAAGTAATTATCTAGATCATACATTCCCCAAGGACAGGTAGTACAAATCATGAGCTTCTAAGAATAGAGTTTACAAAGCGGAAATAAAATAAATACATAGTCTGTTTGAAAAGTACATACACAGAACTTTATAATCTAAGGCTACCCCGAACAACAGAGGCAGCTGTAGTAGGTACGCCGGTACATCTTCAACTCCAGCAACCATCGAACACAACAACAACAACAGCCAACATCTGCACGCAATGTGCAGAAGTGTAGTATCGGTACAACCAACCCCATGTACTGAGTAAGTAACAAACTTAACCTTAGGTTGAAAACAATGACGAGCTATTACAAGATTGGGTCTAATACCGGTATTCTATAACAGTTCATAACAACATAATACAAGTAGTAAAAGGGGTATCTCAGAAGTAAAAATGCTCAACTCGTTCAGAGTTCCAGAAAATAGGCATGCTTTTCAAATATCTTAGTGAAAATTCAATTCTTTTGCCGAAAATGCCAAAAATACAGGTAAGTTTGAAAACTATGATTTTTCTCAAAATCCTTTCAACAATAAGTAAGAAGTTTCATTTTCTTTCCAAATAACGAGTGCAATAAAAACATCTATCTATAACCACATATCAATATGTGTAAAAAGTCATGAATGGCGTGATACTATATAGCATGAGGAAAATACATCTCTATGCATGTATGTCAAGTGTGCATATCAAATGCGAAGCAACTCAGTGATAAAACCATATGCATGCTCTCAGAGTATCAATTCACTCAGTTCTCCCAGTCACTCAGTCCTCCCAAGCACTTGTCACTCGGCACTCGACTCTCGGCACTCGCACTCAGTAGGCACCTGCGCTCACTAGGGGTGTGTATAGATTCTGGAAGGGCTCCTTCATCCCGAGCGCTATATCAATCCAATCATGACATACATCAATGAAACATGCTGCGGCGTGCAGCCCGATCCCATAAATATCCTCACAATCAGGCCCTCGGCCTCACTCAGTCATCAATCTCCCCAGTCTCTCTCTCTCTCGGGCTCACAATGTCATGAAACTAGCCCGAATATGATGATGTGATGTATCAATAAATAACAACAGAGACTGAGATATAATATGCATATGAGTGCGTATGACTGAGTATATATAAAACAATGAAAATCATGTAACTTCGTAATAGAAATGACCTCAGTAGGTCCCAACAGTATCGACATAATTCTAAACATGATATCTAGCATGATTGAGAGCTCAGTTACTATATCACATGGTGGAAACATAAATATCAACAAAATAGGGCCATTATACAGTGCCATGGGAACAATAGAGTCCCAATTCACATGGTGCACGCCCACATGCCTGTCACCTAGAATGTGCATCACCTCAATACCAATAACATAACACGTAATGTGGGGTTTCATACCCTCAGCATTAAGTTTAGAAGAGTTACTTACCTCGAACAAGGCAATACTAATGCCAAGCAAGCCAAACGATGCTCCAAAGATGCCATCACGCGCGTTCCGACCTTCGAACGACTTGAAACTAACCAAAAACAACTCAATTGCATCAAACAATTCTAAAGGAACCAATCTGGTACCGCACCTTGGAACCTGACAAAACTCACAAAATCCGATAACCCATTAGATTACGAGTCCAACCATACTAATTTCACTCAAATCCGACTCCAACTTGATGTTCAAAACTCAAAAATGCATATTATGAAACTTTAGGCCAAAACCCCCAATTTCTCTTTAAGATTCAACAACTAATTTCCAAAAATGAAGATAGATTCATGAAATGTAATCAATACCGAGTAGAGAACACTTACCCGAATCCTTGTGACAAAATTTGCTCCAAAAATCACCTCAATCCGGGTCTCGCATCGTAAAATATGAAGAAAGAACCAAAACCTCGATTTTTATAACTCTTCCCAACACTTCCGTATCTGCGGATAGGTGGACACATCTGCGACCTTCGCTTTTGCGGAAAAGGGCTCGCATTTGCGAGACAGGCCGCTTATGCGATGGCCATAACCATATCTACTGTCGCGCTTCTGTGCGATTACCTCGGCACCGAAGGACTTTCACTCCTCAATGAAACCTCGCATATGCGATGCTTGGCTCGCATTTGCAGCCGTCGCACCTGCGCAATATCAATCGCAGGTGCGAAACACCTGAACCAGCCTTTCCTCTGCAATAGCAACATGAAGAAATATGGTCCGAAAAAGATCTGAAACACACCCGAGCCCCTTGGAACTCCGTCCAAACATACCAATAAGTCCCATAACATAATACATACCTACTCGAGGCCTCAAAACACACATAACAACATCGAAGCGACGAATAACACCTCAATTCGAAATCAATGAACTTTGAAACTTCAACTTCCACAACCGATGCCGAAACCTATCAAATCACATCCAATTTACCTCAAATTTTGAACACAAGTCACATTTGATATTAAGGACCTGATCCAACTTCTGAAATTGGAATCTGACCCCGATATCAAAAAGTCCACTCTCGGTCAAATATTCCAAAATTCCAACTTTCGCTATTTCAAGCCAAATTCTACTACGGACCTCCTAATCGAAATCCAGACACACTCCTAAATCCAAAATCACCCAACGGAACTAACTGGACCATCAAAAATCCAAATCCAAGGTTGTTGAATCAAGTCACTGCATGGTTTTGAAGATTGACAAATGCCAACCCAGTTGAACAAGGTCCATCAGGGCAAACATAGTCAAACAAACCCAATTGCAAAAGAAGCGTCCATGCACAGGAGATAAATATTATCTGTGAACTAAGAGGTTATCTCCTAAGCGAAAAGGTTGAAAATTGATAAGGAGATGGACTTCGATCTCAGGTAGGATAGAATCAAGATCAAGGAAGTTGAGATAAACACAAACTCTTCCACCAAGGAAGAGTTGCATTAGAACTGAACAACAACATCTCAACTACTGAATCTATAAAATATTGAAGCATTCATGCTGAAGATTATACGCACAAACACAGAAGTGAAACAAGAACTGAAAGCAAAATTACCAAAGCAATTTTGCAAGCAGAATATTTGTGCGACACAAAAGCTACTTGAACCAGCTAGAAGAACCAGTTCCATCTGTTGTCTTTTGAGTCTAGTGG